>JAQFZW010001220.1:0-30899 GCA_034687055.1 Heteromurus nitidus
TAAACTTTTGTTATATTTTTCTGTAGGTGGGAGCTAACATTAAGCGAGCAGAATCTCCAAATGACCATCCACTCTTCATCAAGTCGTTGGCAAATATTGTGAAAAACCATTTAAAAAGTGATATAACAGTCTCCCCACAACTTCTAATGACTTGTCCGATGTGTGATAGACCAACTTGTAGGGAAACAAAGAAATGGTTAGCAGGGTTGAGAAAAGCACAGGAACAAGGTAGTCAAGATAACCAAAAGACTCCAGCAGCTGCTACTGCCGCAGGCCGATGATCATTCCAAAAGCTACATCAATGAACTATAGTATGAGAGTATGACTGTAATATGTTAATTATTGCTACAAATCTCGGTGACAATCAAGGGCATACTGGTCAATCAATGTAGATTATTTTTGCAAACGTCTTCCAGTCGATGTTTTGCGTAAAAAGTATTTATCGTCCATCACTACTTTTTAAAATGTACGGGTTACTAGCATACGCAGCCCATGAATATGCGTACTGAATGTTTTATGAGAAGCTGGTTTAATGCTAAACAATACTTTGTGCCAAGTGTAACCGTGAAATGGATGAAAGATGATGTGCTGCAAACCAAATAAATATTTATCCTATTTCAAAAATCAATATAATATCAAAGAATTTATTTTTCATGGTTCTCATCCATGCTAAGCACCGTTGATCTCTCATAATCAATCTTAAACTACATTTTCTATTAACTCACAATATAAAAGGAATGGAACCGCAATTAGATTACCACTTCATGGCAAAAAAGTAAAACTTAACTAACAAGTCTTATACTTCTGTTTAAGTACAGTCAAAAAAACTTATCATTTAGCAGTCATCATTCTTATATGAACTGTTTCGAACTCAAAACGTTGTTCGAATATACATGTTTTAACCTGCTTGCTACTATGGATCAACCAATTTAGACATTACATTTTATTCGATACACGTAAAGTATAATTTACTAATGATGAAGAGTTGCATGTAAATTTTAATTACAATTATAGCAGAAATACTCTGCGACGGGAATTTTGCGTACGACTTGATTCATGTTTGGTTTGTCAACTATTGGATCGGAGATGATTGTCACAAAACATCATTAAAACTTTTGACATGGCGAATAAATAACTTGATCCCACGGGATTCGGAATAGCATTTCGCTGCACTTATTCCACAGCACTTCAGACACATTTCATTACCATAATCCCTTTATTCTTCCGTTTTTTAGAGTGTAGCCTTCTCTGGAAATATGTACACTTCCTTCACTTGATACTTCATTGGTAATTATTAATTATCTATTGCGAGACTACATTTCAACCAAAAGTCACAAACTCAGCAGTAAACACAAAAACGAGTAATCCATTGTTCATTTCATTTCGATCATTAGTGACATCATTCATTACACATAAATCTTGTCCAACGTATGTCCTTCAATGACGTTGTGGAATAAATATAAAAATTTGTGATATTTTTTTTGTATGTATTCAAACATTTATCCACATTAATCTTAAAAGTATATTTTTGCCTAAAGAAAAGCGTATGTATCCTCTCTTCATTCTTGGGATTCTTATATATTGTCAGGATGGCGATTGCTGGAGAATACATTGACTAGTCTAACGGGATCCTTTTTAAATAAGTAGCATAAACGCCGTATTACAATTTTTTTCATACTCTTCATTTCACCCTTCATCAGTCGTATTTGGGAATAAAAAAGGTTACCTACTTTTTTGCATGTTCACATAATTAATATATTATATTGCATGGAAAAAACAGTCAGCAGATGTGACTAAGGCAGATATTATTTAGATGTAATTAGTGGAGTCAACGGTACCAACATTTTACATTGCATTGTCAACTTTAGGAGAGATACGATCCTAGACTCTCATCGTCATTTCTCATGAATCAGTTAAACTTGACGACGAGGATCGCTCGAAGAATATCACATTTTACGTTAATCTTAATTAATCCCACCGCGTGGCTATACTCTAAAAACATATTCACATTTACAAGAATTGTATCATATTAATAGATCTACATTTTGGAAATAGCGTTTGTATAACATAGTTTTTTAAAAAAATTAACACGCATCTCCATCTCCGTCTTCAACTCTTCATTTATACAATATACGCTAATTTGAGCACATATATCAACTTCTCCAGTTTTTGCTACGCTATTGCATATTATCTAATAAACTACTGCATGCACGTTTCTAACCCTATCGAACTATTTACAAATTTATAAACTATGGAACATTTTCATTTTTTATTGTATAATAATATACAGATATCAACGTAGGAACGCATTCTGAGAAGACAAGGGAACCAGCGTGAGTTCGATTCGATTCGGAGTTACGTCACGTCATCCCACGCGAGTTTCCACAACATTGCATTGAGATAGAAAATGTAGCAGAGGTAATAAAAAGCAGTCAACTGGAAAATAATAATAATAATACAGACTGAAGACTGTTACGTACGATACGATATGGAATGCAGGAGATTGATTTATGGGTGGGAGGACGATTCAGTTGGTAAAGGTTGTTTTTTAACAATGGCAAAGAATATACACATTCAATACAAATACAGTTTTTGTTTGTAAAATAAAATCTAACATATTAAATGGTCTACGGTCAGGGTCATCTTCTGATCGCCATGTAACTAGAAGACTCACTAAGTGGCGCACTAAACGTGCTTGTCGGCGTCGACGGAATAAATCCGAGATACCTGAGCACTCTGCCCGCTCTCTCGACGAGTGCGTCTTTATACCTCCAAATGGTCGTGTCGACGATGGAGTTTCGTCGGTACTCCTTGTCGCAATTTTTTAAAGCTCGGACACAGTCCGCCCGGTAATGCTGCAACTGAGCGAGATCTGTGCCGACGGGGTAGGAGGTGCAACTGCCGTTGAGGCACGCAAGGGGAAAGTGATTGTGGAGGGTGATCACTCGCTCTGGATTGTGGAAGCATTTCACATACTGTCCAGGCTTGGTGTAGTTGCGAGATCTGTACACATGCTGGAGCATATGCATGTATCTCGGAATTCCTGGGAACCAGGTGTGCCCATGCATCATATCGTCAAGGAAGTAGATGTTTCGAAAGTTGTATGATGCTCTTGAGTCATTTTTCGACTGTCTCGACTTGTGATCAACTTGAATCATGAGCTCACGCCAGGTGTTCACCTTCATCGGCATAATAACCTCGTCAATGTCCAGCAGAGCGATGTACTCGTAATTGTATAGATTCCTGTATAAGCAGTCATTGTAGGGAATGACTTCATTTTGCCTCTTGTGATTCACTTTCTTGCCGAGGTAAACGTGACGAATTCTGGGATCGTTCGGCTGACCACCGGGAAGAGTCAGGGGGGTGACGTCAACTTGTCCCGTATTCGAATAGTATCGCAGCACTTTCGTGATGTTTGGGTGAACGGCGAGTTCGTAAAAGAAGATCTTGTCTGCGCCGAGAATGCCCAGAAGCTCAATCCATTCGACAAGACGAACGGAGAGGTCCTCGTGAAGGAAGTCGAGTCCTTTGACGCAAACTGCGAAGCCCTTCTTTTTAGCGGGCTTGCTGTATTGGACACGCATATTGTTGTTGGCTGCATGGCAAGGCTTCTCCACGACGCTCACGGATTTCGGAACTTTTCCGTGGTGATGCTTGGGAATCTGGCAGGCGAGTAGGTATGGCTGGAATACCCCTTGTTTGTAGTTGCCCCACTTGCTGAACCAAATGTATTTGTATTCGAGAACCTGAGTCAAATTGGGAAATTATTTAATGTTAAAATCAAACGTAAAATCATACAATCGCTGACAAAAATTATGAAGAGACAAACCTTGGCAAATTGAGGTTCCTTTTCTTTCTCGAACCATATTTGGCAGTATGTCGACACATTCGGTTCAATCCTATCCATCATTCCCAAAATCCTAAGAGATGGTCCAAGCCGGTTCTTCGCACGAATGTCGTAGTATGCCCCATAAAGGTGCAGAGTTCCATTTGACGTTCTCACAGTCTACAAAGAAATGTAAATCACCATGAATGAGCATTCCATATTAAATTTTCTCACGATTGAAGGTGACTTAACTGTAGTTGTAGTACTTACCTGCCAGTACGTGTTGCTGAACTCGATATCATAAATGGTTGGGAATCTAGCGCAGCTAGAATTTTTGTAGTACTTGGGTCCATCCTTTTGACCTAAGATGTACGGAGGATGTGGTATATTTCTTATTGTAGCGGCAGCTTCCAGGATAAGCTGTTCCACAGTCTTTGTCTCTTTATCCACAAGTGGTTCATCATCCAGCCAGGGATACTTTGGGGTTACCGTTGACGATGCGCCTACCGTCAGCGCCAAATTTCCTGAGTTGGTCCGCGCTGGCCAGGACGACGCCCCCAACAATTCCACTGATCCAGACCCGTTGTTCAAAACGGCTGCGGAATCTTGTAGAATTGGCTGTTGTTGTGGTTGTGGGCCCGTTGCACTTCTTGCAGATGAGCCAGACGAGCCCGATGACTGGAAGGCAACTTTTAGCGGCTGCTGGTCCTCAATCGTATTTGTGATAACGTCAACGTTAGCTGAGTACAGGGACGCCATGGTCAGAGGTGCAACTCCAAATCGACCTGGAAGTGCTGCCTCCAGAGCAGCCATTTTGGGGGAGCCCGTTTCGCCCGTCGTAATGCTCGCGTCCTTCACGGCCCAGTGGAAAACACCGTAAGCCATGCATAGCCACAACAAAAGGAGTAGGACCCGGCGGCAGGGTCGGGCCACGAAACGGAACATTGTCGTTCCACTCGCTGAACCGTTCAGTGAGATACTCATGGCGAAAGTGATTTCGAAAATGCTACAACTTTTTTACAACTTCGCACCTGCACTAAAACGCAGCAGGAGACAGACTCTGTCTGTCTGCTAGGGTTCTCCTATTCTTCCCTCCACTCTGTTCGGTGAGATTACGATAGATTTGGTATGACTGAGATTGTCACACTTTTTCACATTTTAAATCACTTATCCTCTTTTCGAAGCACGTTTCCCTCTGTTCCATTGTAGAGTCGTTTCCTCACGCCTCCATATTGCAGTTCCCCTATTTCGCCACCTGCAAAAAACATAAGAAAAACCGTTTCTTTTAGTTTGTGGCAGTACTTGAAAATCACCGGAAATCCTCTTGAAAAAATCTATTCAAGAATTCAAAAAATGTATGTCAGTTGTGGCACCTCTGTCGTAAATCGTAAAATAAATTCGCCGTGGATAAAATAGAAGCTTAATGAAGGAAAAGTTTAGTCAACGAGTCAAGTACTGCGAATATTTTTACATTAATATTTCGGATGTATTCTTCTATGCAAAAAATCACTATACAATCCCTATCAGAAGCAATTCCGCTTCATGGACATGAATGATTAACAAGATGACATCTTTGGAATTGCCAATAATATAATCATTTTACACGTTGTATGCAAAACATTGATCAATTATGATGAATCTGCACATTTTTTCACCAAAAAATCCCAATAAATTTGTCTTCCACGGCAATTTTTTCTCTTACACCAATTCAAGAGTATCGCGTCTCCCCTAAACACTTCTCTCGCCTTCAGCTATTCATCTTCTCATCAAACTTGCCATATTTTACATGCCGACGCCTGAAGATGTAATTTTACATCCAAGTGCAAAAAATATGTGTTTAGGCATGCATTATTCGCGCTATGACGACAGCGCACACTAACGTTAATGACAATGGTCAACAAATGAGCATCACCAATGGAGAGCTCATTCACTAATTTTTATTACAGGCGAGAAGAAAAATTACCTCTGTTGTTAACTGAAACTGTTCGCTTCTGCCGCAAACCCTCTCAAAGATACTATACTTGACACGCGCAAACAAAACGCACTTTTCAAGGTGGACGAAACGAAATATGTATTTTTGAAGCGAGGGGAGCCTTCTTCTCAGGATTTTAATTCCTTCTTTTCCGCTCTCCTCGAAAAAACTGATAATTGCATTGCAAGCAACGCATACGATTAAGACAACAAATTTTTCTTTGCATTTTCCCCAATACTATAAATATGTATATTTTTGGAAGATTACTGATCACAATACATAAGACGCGAGAAAAAATAATGGCCACGAAGAAAAACGAGGAACAACAATAAAGAAGATGACGACGACGAAGATGACTACATGTTCTCGCTGTTTGCTTGTTACATGCATAATATGACCTTGAGCGCTCCGCTCATCTGCTTTTGCCCATTTTTTAGATTTATAGTCTTATTTCGTTTTCAACTTGGTCCTCGTCATTTCGCATACATGCTCTTTCTTATCTTCATATAAGCTATCGTGCCCATCTTCATCACTTTTTTCTATATCATCTCGACTCGAAAATGAGATAATCAAGATGACTGGTCTGGTCAACAAGCCAGAAAAAATTGATACAGACGCTAAACATGCTTTTATTCTTTCAATCCAGGTAAAATTACATGGATACTAATGGAGAGACAAGCATGAAAACGCAAACAAGAGTCTTAAATAAAGCACAGAAAAAAACATAACAATGCTCTTCGCTTTCTGAGATTCTTTGGAAAAAATCATATAAAAAATTAAGCTCAGGATGAGCCAAAAAGTATTTCCTCGTTATATGCTCATGCTTGTGTTCGTATGGCCAATCTCTGGACGCTGTCTCTCTGATGTCATCCTACTTGATTACTTACTGTGTCAAATTGCGAAAATAAACATGAGCTACACGAACCAATTTGTGCATAATACCTGATTGCTTCAGGCTGGAAATTCACTTGTGTGTGTCCTCACATATTTCAAAACGTCAAATCAGCAAGCCACAAAAAAAACTTAAGGGATTGATGATGCTACGATGTTTTTATGTGACGGAGACGAGAAACAAGATAACTTTGAGCACTTGAGTAGCTACTGCACAACTACGACAATCTTTCCTTATTAACTTCGTTATGGGATGGATATGTCATGTCAACCAAGAAAAGTGTTTGGGATCTCCAAAACTACAGATCACCGTAAAGAAATGCTTAGCCAATAACACATTTCCCTTTGTAAATTGTAATGTAAACTTGTGCTCTTCCCAAAAAAATCCCAATAAAGAAGAAGAAGATATCTTCGGCAAACACGTTCTTGCTCTGTTCTTGGTATTTACACCGTGACGCATCATTCCACAAGCACCTTCTACGAAATCCCTCCGTGTTGACCACTAAATCGAGCTTGTAGGGCAGATATAATATGCGGGAGCGGCTTCAGCAGAGCGCAGCCATGAAAATGTTTAGAGAAGGAATTATAGCTATCAATCTTAGAAGTAGCTGGTAATAGCTTTACCATCATCAACGTTTCCTTGTGGAATGTTCTCTTCTCCCAAAAGTATTATTTGCTCCTCTATACGAACTTTTCAAAGCTTCCTTAATCATAATCTTCCTTACATCACACATCTCACCCTCATCATCCTCTCATCACACATACATCGTGAGATGCTTGCATGCCTCCATCACATCATTTTCATCCCGAATGTTTTTGTCATCGTCGTCATCATCATCCCTAAACTTTGTAAATATACACTTATGAGGCATCCTTGTGGAAGGGGAAAGAGAAGTCAATCATTTCTTCTTCTGCTTCTCTGAGAGAATCTTGCGTACAGAGTCGCAACATAATTCAACGTGGGCATTACGTCTGTGGAGACTCTCTTGTCTGAGCAAATAACATTCATGGAATGATAATGATATTTCATTATTTCTTTGAAGGAACGAAAACGATTGAACGTTTATGGTATTCATTCCTCTGAATGCACAACGCAAAAATAACCAATAGCCAAAAAATTGTAATGTAATATGAGCTGCAAACAGCCTCAGGGCCATGGTCACTCGTGACTTGGTGCGTCTCTTCTTCACTTCGCTTAGGCTTCTCTCGTTCTCTCAATCCACCTGATTGCCAACAACTTTGTTCGTGTCATTCTGCGAGAGGTGTAGTTTCGCAGTGATGATATGAGGAATACTTATTAGTTTCTTATTCCAAGCAAACTAGCGGATTGGATATGATGACATCATCATAAAAGACATATGGAGCTACGATACGATGATTATTTTAATTCGAATAATCCTTTAAGAAACAAAGCACTATACTGTCAATTCATCATCCTAACAACCAATTGCTTCCATCATCGTAATCGTCATCCGCGTCGAATTAATCACTCAATAAGCAACAAAAACGAAAGGGATTCATGAAAAAAGGAAGTGGAGAAGGAGACATCTAATGTGTATAACTACTGTCACAATGAGAGTCGTCGTTATCTTTGTCGTCGTCGTGGTTCATAATGAAACAGAAAATATAATTCTTTTAAATACCTGAGCGTAAGCATAAAAGTACTTAATAATATCTGCGAGGAACAATAAAAAAACGACAAGGCAAACTCCAAGTCAATTGTAGCTTCACGATTTCATGTAATTTTCCCAGTCAACATACCTGACACTAACGAATACATGCCAAGAATTTAAATTCAATTTGGAAAAATTCATTACTCATCATATCGTAATGGCTATAGAGTTTGTTAGTGTGTGTATATGTGCAGAAAATCCAATACATTCTTGAGTGCCAATTTTTGGCTATTAATAGGGACATTATTACTTTTTTTATCACTCTAGCGACCACAGTACGCACCACCTCCTCGACAGTAATCATCCTCCTCCTCAATGCTTAACACTGCAAATAATTAATCCGCACGGTGAACTGCGTAATATCTGAGGTAAAACCTCATCTTGACAAATAAAGGATTTTGAAATTGCAAATGTTAGCACTTTGTCGCGACACCTCTTCTTTGTTTCGCGAGCGAAGAGAGCTAAAGAAGGGCTCAAAAAATGGTGATGTGTGATGGATTGAGTAAGACCTTTTCTCCCCTGCTACAGATGAGCCAACGGTCACAAAACGCGTTTGTGAATTGTGACAAACTTCATCCATTACCACACACCTCCTCTCTCCCTCTCCCTCTCTCTCCGCTACTTTACGCGGTATTAATTGGTCAATGCTAATTGTCTTTTTGGTTGTGCGATCGAGAAAAGACAAGAGCACGAAAAGATTGAGTAGCACAATGAAACATTAGATGCTTCGGAGAAAATGGAATGAGAATTGGATATTTAAAAAAGGGTTATGCAAAATACGAACGCTACTAACTGTACCCCACAACAAAATAATATATAGCCGACCTATTACCCACTATACGGTATATTCCATTAGAGGCTAATATATAATGGGAGAGAAGAGGAAAGAAGCCAAGCTCATCTGTTATCATCAAGTACGAAACCTTTTTCTTTACTTTTAGACTTTGTCTGCTAAACCCTAAACCACACCAGCGTGGCATTCATATGTGAGGCATGACAATAAGCGAGGATGGTTTGGGCAATTTACGGTTAAAAAATAAATTAGTCGCAGAGCACACAGGTAAAAAGTGCATATAATATGCATATATCGTTGCACTCTGTGCACTAAGAACGTCAACAAAAAATATTATTATAATGTCTTTGAGGCTTGTATGTGTGGTACTACTTCAGTTATGAAGATTTGGTGTCCACATAATATTCATCTTGTTGGATGTGCGCTATGCAAAATGAAATTCCATTTGAAGTTGTTGCATAACAATGATAATAGCTGAAGAAGAAGATGATGATGATGATGATGGGATTGGAGAAGAATGTGTTTCAGCAGAATGTTTCAAAGTTTCATCTTCCCCGTCTTCCCTTCTTCCTTCACTTCCTTTCCCTTTGCCTAGTTTAGTTAAATGGAGACAAAATAACGTTTGCTCTATTCAGCGCACATCCATCCAACCAAACCACACGTGCGTCATTATTATTATGCAATTTCTTCAATTTCTGTCAGCAAAAAAAATGGCAGAGACGTGAAAAAACGTGTTGTGAGGATCTTGACAATCTTGAGGAGAGACACACAACACATCCGCGTCTTCCCTACCAACATGACTACAAATGACATTCTAATCATTCATACTGTATGCACCGTAATATCCTCTGCTAGAACTTACAATTGGAAAATAGCACGTCGTTGAAGAAGAAAAAAGTTTCGCATTGATCCACTTCGCAATGTGAAAAAAGGCTAATCAGTAATTAATTGCTGTGACTTTATAAGTGTGGTCAACAAGGTAGAGAATATGGCTTAGATGTTTGTATGTATGTGTAGCACATGTCATAGGAAATTGATATACAAAACCTGATCTTATTTATCCGCTGAGACAATTTGTCTACAAGCTCAGCAATATTTGTTGTGACTTGTGACTTTTAAAGGAGAACATCGTCGTGTGCAATCGTCGGTTTTGTTCAATATCCGCCTCGATGATTAAGTCGCATATTTGTAGACAAAGTGGCAGAGTACCTGTTAACTTGTTTCGTTTGGTACTTGTTACAACATCATCAGTAAATTTTGCCGTTGTCGGCGAAGTAGTAAAAAGGAACAAGAATGCACAGCGCTAATGCAGATTGCTGCAGAAATGAATGGAATTGCAAGAAGAAAACAGTAGCAAAAGAGAGGCAATAAAAAGAGAGAGAGAAAAGGAAGTTGGTCCTGAAACACATGCATAAAAATCGAAGAGGCATAATATGCAAGATATTATTGTGTGGTGAATGGTGATGATGAGAGAAGACGATAATTTTTATGCAATACACGAATCCATATGTGATGTCCTGTTTTTTTTACTTCAACTCAAGTACAATCTTCACTGCGTTTGCCTATGCACTCGGTGGCAGTAAATAAGCATATTTCTCCTCATTGTCTGTCACTCTCACTTTTCTATAAGTAACTCTTCCACTGCTCATTCATATTTAATAGTCATATGAATAGTAATAAAGACTAATGGAAATGTGCCTAGTACCAGTAACCTATTCCATTTTCCAATTTGCATAATCTTTTGCATGCTCATTGCACACACAAAGAGAGAGAGAGAGAGAGACACGAGTTTGCTAGTTTGGAAAATTCACTTTTTTCGCTAGAGCAAAACGAAGGCAAACTGTGAATTTCCACTTGTTGAACATGTTTTTTCTGCATGTGTTGTTCTTTGTTCTACAAACTCTAATGAAAATGAAATGAGCAAAAATGTCTAATTGATTTTTATCACTTGTGGAATAGATATTGTATGGATATTGGTGGTAATGCTGCTTGCATTGTACACAAATATTTTAATCATTTTGCTCGACCATGAGTTCGAATTGTTTCCCCTGGAAAACAAAACGTAGATAAAAATGTATTATATGAAATTCCCAAATTTCACAAGTCGTCCTTTTCGGAAACAACTTTGTAACAAACAACTCCTATGATAAGGCAATTTTGCTTTGTACCATTATTCTCAATCATCAAAAAAAAGTTAATGTGTAATCTTGCACTCGCGTGTATATATTTAGATAAATATACACCCTCCATTATTTATTTTGTGAAAAACAAAAAAAGGACGAAATGGGGTTATCTCAATTTTAAAATCAGAATATGTCCACTAACACAACATCACTGCAAAAAAGTTTCGATAGAATCGCAATCCGCATCATATCTCCCCCGTCAAAATGTAGACTACTTCCTCTTTTTTTCTTTCCTTTTATTCTAGCAACAAAAATTGGTTCAAGTTTCAGAGTTGCATATAAGCGGAGTGAATCATAAGCTGATTGCGAGAGCCTCAAAGCCGGTACATGAGTTGCTCGAGTTGTTACAACTTGCAACTGTTCCCTGTCAGTTTGCATTGAATGCAAGAGAGAAAAACAGCAAGTTGACACACTACGATTATCTCATATATTCTGATTAATTACACCATTTGATGACATTACCTGACGCTGGCCGTTTTTAGAAATGTGCAGCAATCAGTGGCGCGAGCGCACTAGCTCTACAAGGGAATACGAGGAGAAGAAGGATATATTGCGCGCTAGACAACAATGTCAATCGTTACTACTGCTCCCATTTTCCATTTTTAAAATTTGATGTTGACGATGATGCCGATGATGCCGATGATGACAATGAGCGCTCCTAATTTCACCCATTGCAACATTACTAGCTCAAACAACCACTTTGAAAAAAATGAATTGTTAGAGATGTTTTTCAAATAAAAGATGTGATCGGTTGCTAATCAGCTTGTAAAAAAATTGTAGGAAAAGTAAACGTTATTTTTTATATTCAAAATAAAATTTAGCCAAAAAACCATTGTATTTTTGAATGGGTCACTTGTGTTCACATTTTTATTTGAGTTGCGCATGATTCAGGTAAAACAGAAGTGTAGATATGGTTTGATACCAATAATAATGGTTATTGCACGGGTATGCACGAAGGCTCTATAAATATGACCTGTGGAGGAGGTTATTTTGCGTGGCACACAAGGACAAGGAATCGTCACGAGCTAAACAGGCACCCCATATCGCGCACCAATTTTTTTTACAGTTTTTGATATCTGTGACCACTCCACTGCACCCGAGACTGCACTGCTGCTGTGGTCATTTGACCACACCCAAAGCAGCCTTAAACGCCCTTTTCAAACGAAAAATTCCAAAAGTCACAGTCAACCGTGCAAACGTACGTTTCACATGCTCATGTTCGCATAATATAGCAATAATATTAGTGCTCGATTTTTTTTCAAGAAAAAACTATATACCTATTATCCAACAAGTTAAGTATAACTGTGTGAGAGACAATACTTTTCCTTTCACTTTTTGGGCTCAGATATGCAAAAAAATATGACATAGGAGTTTGAAGTGAGGTGGGAAACTTAGACAAAAAAAACTGTGCTGCTTCCTCTCTCAGAAAATATTTGGGATAATAAGGTTTATTAATACTGTTCTCATTCAAAAGCATAACCGTACTTGATACAAACATTATTCGCAACAAAGTGTAAACACAAAATATTTAAGACTTTATCTCTGAGCCTCTTGTCCAAAATGGAAGCAGTGAAACAACAGGCAAAACGGATGAAATTAGTCATGTCCTCAACGAAATTATGTACTTTAATCTTGATAAATGATGATGATGACGTGCCTTTTGTTTAAGTCGTGAAGTGCATAAGAAAAAAAATAACAGCTCTTTCATTCTTCATTGGATTATATAACGTTTTATGTAATGATCCAATAAACGATAAGCCACGTTATCCTTATATACATTTTTTTGCTGTGTGAAATATGGGATTCAAAGTAGTTCATCGCCATGAAGGTGTATACTCCACAATATTTCACTCTCAAATTAGAATTTGCCACAAGGAACTGACAAATGGGTCCAAATGATTTTTTTTCTGGCTTTATAGTTTTGGCCAACACCTTGCATAATAATAGGGATGGTAGCGAAGCAGCCGCCGTACAATCTTCTAAAGGTAAATATAGGATAAATGCATTTTTCGATCGCGAGTGCATCCCTCATATTCGACTACCTTGTGAACCTCAAACGTAATTATGCACTTATAGTTTACGTAACGTGTGCAACATGGAAAAAAAATGTTTGTTACATTACATTTTTTTCGACTTCAATAACATTTACCAATACTGGTTAAATGTTTACAAGTATAAGTAATGGTTGCCATATATCCCTCGGGTTAACAATAGCCATTGGTGACGACGTCCTTTCTGAAGGATATTTTATGGAAAAGGATATTTTAGAGGATTTTTTATTAGTAGAGGTGTACAAAAAAGTGACCAGTTATTATCCTAAGTGGGAGAAATGACTTTCTAAAATGGCGATGAATATGAAGAAAAAAATGTTTCTTTTTTCACCTTCTCCACTGCATATACCCTGTACCTCTGCACCATTTCCAATCATACAAATTATTCTAATGCGGAGATCCTTATTAGCAATTTTATTTTCAGAGTGAGTGAGATGTCCTTAGGCGAAACAAAATATTGGGGAAACAAACTGCATTAAATAGGAATGCGAAGTGTGGAAAAAAAGAGATTGACAGTTGCCGGTGGCACAAGCAATGAACTGAAGGAAAAAGAATAGAGGTGGAGTGCGAACTTTGCAAAAAAAATAAAGTATTGAATAGCAACTATAGTCCCATTATGAGATGATTCTATTCTCAAATCAAATCATATTTCTGACAGAACAATTTATCTGTTGCTACGCAAAAACTCAGCTCACATTCATTACACTTTCGACTAAACGACTTTTCCTTTTGTTGCACTTGCAGAAAAAAAGGAGGAGGAGAAGAAGAAGGGACCATTTTTGAGGAGGAAAAAGAGCAGTCAAGTTATATATTGGCGTGTCAATTTTTGTACGATGCAGAACGTTCTCCTGCTCACCGCCGTCAGCAATATGGCCACGAGCACGACAACGACAACATCGACGAGTGAGCAAGTTCAGGCAGCAAAGTTGTAATTGTAAAGTCCATTCATGTGCAGAGTGAATGCTTGTTTACGTTAAGATGATTTGATTTTTACTGCACACAGGTTTTTCGTTGGAGCTTTGTCAAAGGATTATAAGTAGAGGGGCTAAGGATGGGGCTGATATAGGAGGATCATTGCACTTGCACTTGATTCCTGTTTTCAATTAAACATTCACCCATCATCTACATCTGCTTATAAATGCTTATTACATGATGAGAAATAAAGAAATTTTCGAAAAGATTTTTCCTCGACGGTTATTAGACAGAATGATTACGTACCTACTTCAACTTTTTTTAAAACTAATACGACCACTTCTGCTCTGACGTCGCTCCCTCATATTTGATTGGATTGAAATAGGAGCAGAATTTACAGAATGAACTGTTTGTATTACATTTGCATTTCGCATTCGCTTCGAGAAGAAGATGACACTTTTTTTTCGAGATGACCTATGCACACACCAATTCATATCCTACGATCCTACCTTGCCCATCTCTCTCTATCTTTCTCGTACCTGCCATTCAACTGTGTGGTGCTGTGCGTGTCTCTAGGAAAACGGAATGGTCAAATTGTAAACGTGTTTCTATTGAGAACCTGAACAGGTATATCGTAAAAGCCTCCGCATTCTTGTGAGCTTCTCTCGTCGTCACCCGTTCCTTCTTCAACCTCTTGTTTCCCCTTTGCATATTATTATTATTATTTTCGTATATAGCGTGTCATCATTTTAAGTCATGCGTCGTCTGGCAACACACATACAAACTATTACAGTGTACCTGACCGGATCACTTTGTAAAGATTGCGGGTTCTTTATTGACTACGAAGCTCATATCGGACAACACTCATAGTCTTCTCAAACGGATCCTTTTAACGAACATAAATAATTACTTTATCGTGGCCGTACTTCTCTCGTCATCTTTTAACCAAATTTTTCCTCCACTTTCCTTGTCAATGATATGGAAAAACTCCAAAAATACGAGGGGAAAATGTCAATGACCTTGACAGAGAAGCAAGGGAGGAGAGGGATAGTGGTGGACATGAAAACAAAAAAGAAGCAATTTTTCACCACAAATTATTCCCGTCACTACGGGGAAAGTCATTAGTGTCTTCCCTATCTTTTGCAGGGAAGGAGGACGAAACTGAGACACAAATTGGACAACTTCTTTTCTTAAACGCGAAATGAATAGAGGGATGACCACGGTTCAAGTGCAAGTGCGTTACGGTGGGCATCTAAAATGTCAAAGAGTCAAAAAAATATATATAGTGGCATGGCGTCGTATAAGATGCTCTGAGCGCCGTGACTGTTTCAAATCGTTAAGATTGGATCGTCTTGGACACACACAACAATGGCGTCACGTTGGACCGTGTCGAATTGGAAGTGTATACTTTTAAAGCGCATCGCATGAGGGTGAGATGATTATGCCATGATGTATGCGCATTATATGCACTCTAATTTCCCTGCAATTTCCCTAATTAGTACATGCTCAGCTGGTCAGCAACTGATGAAACCGTGTTGCTACACTTACACCACTTCCTCTTTCCCCTCACTTCCTTCCATGCTTCTTTCATGTTTACTTTTAGACAAAGGCGGAATTTGTTTACTGCATTTCCTCTTGAATCAACATTTTAGCTCAGTGCTCACCGTCATTTTCAACTTCTCGTTACCCTTCTTAATTTTTTTGGTAATTTGCTTACCTTCGCGAAGGAATTTTTTTTGTTTCATTCACGTTACAGCTATGAACTATGACTGGCATGTGTTTCTCTATAACATTATCATCTTCTAAAATCTGTTAGAAGAAAGAAGAAAAGGAGAATATATCGAATGATGGGATTTATTCCCGAATATGTCTGCGTTTTGAGGTACATTCACTCAATCTAGTGATATATACCATTTTTTGCACCTTTTCTTTCAATAAAACCGAATAAGGAGCTAGAATAGGAGAGATGAATCTCACGTAATGAAACATTATGTTCGTAACGTGACGTAATGGGTACATGTGAAAAAAGGGAGTAATGTTCAAAAAAGATTACCATTATTTTATCATTTTGTATACAACTTCTCTCTAGCAATTTTTTTTCGCAGGTATATATTGTCTGGCTAGGCTTTCTTGTTTGCACTCATTGTTCTGTTTTGCTCCTCTGATTCTGATATCAAGACAGACACCTCGAATCCTCTTCACCACGAGAGAAAAACTTGAGAGCAAAAACTCATTTCCCGTTGCAATGCCCTCTCTCTCACATGCACACTTCTTCGAAAGAGAAAAAAGGCTTCTTCTCATACTCGACTTGAGGAAAATGGTTGGCCGGCTTCCACAATAATGAAAATGGCTCTCGTCTACAAAAGATTCCCTAAACTCAATGAAAATCTATCTTAATGCGTTCAACTAGAAGAGAAAAAAAATGAGCTAGAAATGTATGAAGTGATCTTGCCTGGCATTCTATAATTTTTTTCTCTCTCTCTCTTCCTCTTCTATTGTATATCCACCTATTTGCCACCATCGTCATCTTCTAAAATACCATCCCTCAGAAAACTTATTTGCCATATATACGTTTTCTTTAAAAAAAATGAGTATATTATATATTTTTTATATTTGCGGGGAAGATGATCTTGATGGCCTAGCTGAACAAATTGATCAGTTTAAAATCATTTATGATTGTAGGAGTACACATGGGGGCGCATCCTCGACATTCACACACAGACCATCATCATCATTTTAGCAGCATGTATGCCACCAATTGCAATAATTATTCTTGCCAATGTGATGATATGATGAATGGGGAAACTAACCACGACCAATTTCAGTGGCGAAAAAAATGCTAATGAAAAAGTATGAGATATGAGAGAATGGGAGCATCCGATAAGAACCGAGAAGACAACTCAAAATACCTTAAAACGCAAAAACCATAACAAAAATTCTTCTACATATTTTTTCATATGCAAAAACAAAGTTTTCCACATACCTCAAATAACTTGATGGCTTGCTGATTGCCTCCCTCTGGAAAACTAAACTAGTTATAAAAACCTAATGCGCTGTTATTATCTCTAATGCAAATACAAGTCACATTATCACTTGTCCCATTACACACGAGACTCAAACGGAAAAACAGTTCCACAATCAAAAAAAATTATATTCTTATAATAAACTTTTGCTTTGTTTGCTGACACAAGTCCTTCTGTCATGGAACACGTCTTTGTTTCTCAGAAGGTCCAATTCTTCTTCGCAGGTTGACAAAGAAAATGCACATTTGCACTGCGCCAAGTAGTGTGACTGTGAGGACGCAAAGGTGAACATAATTTTCTCGCAGAGTGTCAGTCATACACCAGAGAAGAGTAAAAACCTTTGTTCAATCGTGAACTGCAGTAGTGGTCCTCTGCAAACTCCAATGAAGATCTGGAGAGAGTATCTTCGGAACGAGGGAGCACTCAATAAAAATCTCTAACAAAGTCATATCTGAAGCAATAAACTGTTTTTATATATCTTGTGGTTTGTTGCACTTTTGCCAATAACGAAAATTGTAAAAATGGTCTAATGGAAAGGACGGCAGACTACGTATCACATTGTATATGTGTTGTTGTTACGAGCTGCTACATATCACAAAAGGATTGGCTCAACAAGCGTCTTCGACAACACAAAAGAAAAGAAGGAGTTTAGCATCCGCACTTGTTTGCAAGAGCCGACTTTTTTGCATCAGTGGAACAGTTCACGTACCAAAAAAGAGCGGACTATAAACTTCACTTGCTTCTGTTGACCAGTATTAGAATCAGTATGTATGATGATGATGCAAAGGTAAAAAACAAAATTATATTTTTTTGCAGCCGAGAGAGAAAAGTTGGACTCTCAGGTTTTGTAAAGTGAGTGACCAGCGAGCAAGCGCAGGCAAGGGATTTTGGTTGTATGAAGCCTGGTCCTCTCCGCGTGAGAAGGGAACAGGCAGGCAGGCATTATTGGCAAGTCAGAGTTTTTTAACAGGCACTGGGCATAATATACCTGCGCGCAGCAAATATGTAAGTCTTGCTTTTTTAGTAGTTAGCCCTGCTCTCCTGTCTTGTTTGGAGGAGCGGAGCAACATCACTATTACTGCTACCAGCACAACAATCACAACTGTAATAATAATAACAAGAAGACTCGACGTAACAAGGAGCAGGAGCTTCAGACGAGGAATGTTGATCAGGATGACGATGGCCAGGAGGTTGAGCGAGGCTTCTACTAGACGCATCCTCAACATGTGCTGGGGATGAAGTTGGTCGCTGCTTCTTCATCATCATCAACAACGCCAGCCGTTGTAGATGAGACTCCAAGTCCATTATCCTTTCTGTATGCAAAAAAAACCCTGGTTTTCTCAAGACAACAAGAGTTATTGAAAGGAGGCTCTCTGGCTCTAGCATTGCCAGTGCCAGGGTAATGTGCCACAGGGCCCAAAAAATATCTTGTATTCCTCCATCTTAACACTAAATGATATAAAAAACACAAATAGTGTGTGGGTATATTTTTTTAGTTATATTTGTATAAATATATACTCCTTCCTTGACTGGCACTTTTCGTGGCTTGGCCAAACAATGCAACCCTCTCCTTTTTTACTCCTTTTTCCCCTATTCCCACATACTTTCTCAAATACGTGGATCAGGATGACCACCTCAAGAATGCAGACACGGGGATGATGATGATGGTGGAGGATTTGTTACAAAAAATGAATATATATCGTCAAATACCCACATGTATGCACAGGTGGGATGCAACAGGTACAAAGTGTAAGGGTTCCATGTATAAACTGCTCAAACTCCCTTGTGAAACAAAAAAAAATCTAATATATCCTCGACGATGGAGCACGTTACAAGCTACACCACCATTTGTTGTGGCCCACACCTCTCAAATAACCAAAAAATATCTTCGAGAGTCTTTCAGCGTTGCGACGTCTGCAAACTAAAAAATATCCCTTTATCGCATATATACTTTGACTATCTCCTGTGTGAAGACGTGAAGAGAGAGAGAGAGAGAGAGAGAGAGAAATGACCACGCAGAAGATACAATGTGAGTTTCATAGACGCCGTAGTCCTACATACACGATATAATGTATAAGAATCGTTCATCGTCGTATACTTATTCTCTTGTGAATGGATACATTGTATAGTATAAGGGTTAGTATTGTGAAGTGCATTTGCATTCCATTGCCACTTCTCTTTAACAACTTTGCATTGTTGCCCACAAACAATATATTAAAACGTATAGAGTTTTAGATTGTTGCATGCACGATCCTCATGCTCACTCAAACCCACCAAGATAATAACGTTGCTGAGTGTATGCATCTCTCTCTCTCTCTCTCTGCATATCGATGTTGTCTTTCTTAACGTCTTGCCCACATTCGATCAAAAATTGTATTGGTAAGATTGGCTTCGTTTTTTACTTGATGCCCTTCCAATTCCAATAATGAAATGAGAAAAAAAGACAGTGTTAGAGAGAGATAGATAGAGAGAGAGAGAAGCTGTGGGCCTGTGGGATTGATGATGGTGTGAAGTGAGCATTTTCATTCTTGAGGATTTTAAGGAGTAAAATGGTTTCTATCAAGTTGATATCATCCACAATCCACACATACCTACGCGCTCCTTTGCAGTTCTCAGCAATATACTGAGAGGGAAAAGGTACATATGCGATCTTTAGTCACTATTTTTTATAAAGTCTGTGTGTAACAGCATTAACATGCGTGCGTGCTAGACCAACATCATACCTGTCGCAAAGCATTTTCTTCGTTAGAGCAGCAGGCAGCAGCAGAAAATACATTGTAAAAATGTTTATAAGAAAGCTTGTGTGTCTATATATGTGTGTGTGCACCTTGTTCAAAATAGAAAGGCTTTTGCTCCTTTTTTTCACACTCGAACAAAAAAATTGTACACAAAACATTTGAGATTATTTTTGCACGTACCCCATTACAACGAGAGCCTCTAAGTTTCTAAGCCTTTTATTGATGAGAGTTCACAGTCAGAGAGCAACAATTCCTTGCTTAAGGTACATACCTACCTACACACATTTTCTTCAACCATAAGTCGATTGTTTGCTCGTGGTTTTCCCTATTATCGCATATATATATTCCCTTAGAGGAACATGGACAGAGTTCTCTATCAGACTATCAGTGCAACAATACGCCACACATATGCAATAATGCAACCTTCTTGCACTTCTTACATTTTGCCCGAAAACAGTTTTATACTTGTTGCATTATACATGAGATTTTTTAAGCAGTTTGTATCAAGCGGTGGGTTGACATTGCCAACAGAGAGGGGTACACAGTTTTTCATGTAAAAATCAATATTTTACTCGTTTCCACAGTCTGCTTGACTAGTAGAGTGTAGTAGAAAGATTTATGTTCACTTTGAGTGCACAATAAGATCCTTTACCATTTTCTTCGACTTGACGCTCTTTCCACTGTTTCACTTCCTATTTTTTTCAGCATTCATTCATATCACACAGCATTTCTGGTTGAAGGAGTACCTTACCAATAGATACGTCCCACATTAGAGGATTTTTATTTTATCTTGATTTTAGCCCTTTATGTTGCAAAAAAGCGTCAATCAATCAACACCATGATTATCGTCATCGTTGTCATCTCGTCTTTAATAACAGTCATTTATGGCACGGTGGCAAGAAGGTGCGCTATTGCACACGCACACAAAACTAATTTCTCGCATTTTGACTAAACTGACATTTCAGCACATGAAGATTTTTTTCTATTTGAAGATGTTCCCTATCTTGTCTAATTCATGAGTTGCTCGTAACTACACACTTCGCATACGTAACAAATTATCCTCTAATTTCACATGATTAACTTGAGACGCATATTAATTAGCTATCGAAATGCTCACAGAAAAAAAAAATGTTTTCTGTGTGTGTGCAAAGTTGGAATAATAATTAGCAGATTAACAGTTTTTTTTGTTTCTGAAACCATCATTTATCAGCCATCTCACCAAACAGAATATATGTGCACATGTATGTGATGTGGACTGAAATGCCACGTGTGTGCTTGCGCGTCTGTCTTCTCTGATGCTTTTCGCAGTTTACTAAATCTGCATTTGTAATAAGTCTGACATGCAACCAGAGAGAGATAGAGAGAAAAAAATCTCACGAGAAATTAAAAAAAAATAATGCAAAAAAGCAATCGATGAAGAAACAGAAAATGTAAAGTGATTGATAGGGAAAAAAATTAACGAATAAGTAAATAACCATAGAACGTTCAAGAAAACAAGAAAAAAATTATCCTTAAAAGCTTCTCGATGCTTTGCTGCAGGATGAAACATTTGAAGGGAAAAAAATCCGTTGCGATAATTTTGCAGACAACCTCCAAAAAATGTGTTTTGGATTTTTTTATTTAGTTAGTTTTTAGGCAAAAAGGATGAATCGGTTGAATGGAAGACAAGATGCTTGATAAGTTTATATATATAAATATGTTGTATGTGTGTGCGCAGTGCACAAGTTATATTTTGTTTTGCTTTAAGCCTTCTTCTCTTTGATCAGTGAACAGTGAGCAGACTTTACATGCATGCGTGCTTCCAAAAATTTATAGGGAAGATACATTTTTATTTGCTTACGCTAATACAATTTGGCTACTACACTTTTTTGTACAATTTTAGACTTGGCTTAAAGCTGGCATTGGGAGATGTATGAAAAATGGTTTGAAAACGCATTTATTATCCGCATATTTCCGAGGGCTGAAGGTGATATGTTGTATGTTGGTGTGATATTGAAGAGATACATACATATGTACAGAGTCATAAACAATATATATGAACCTCTTTCATGTACATTTTTTTGGTTAGTTTGTGTGTTGTTGTGTGCCTAGTTCCCTCGAAGAATGATGTGGGGATTTGATATAATAATGCAAGAGATGATATATGCATGTAAATGATAATGTGTAGCTTCTTCATTTTTTATAATCCTTTACTTCCCAAACTGCTCATTGCTACTGTCTGACTGCGCTGAAAATTATAGCTGGCTAATGGTTACAAGAAAATGATCACATTTCGTCTATAATTTTATCTCGTTAGAGGTTCAGAAGGTTGCCAAAAGGTAACAAAGTCGAGAAAAGCCTCCTCCACTCATATATATTTTTTTCCGCTGTAAAAATAGTAAATTTTAAACAATAAATGTAAAACCGTCTATTAAACGAGGAGAAGGAAGAAAAAAGGACTTGAGAGCGATTAAGAAATATTGTAATTGCGGTTTCAACTAGTAAAAAATATTTGCCGTTGCTGCAAATGAAATGAACAAAAGTTTTATATTTACTTTTTTAAAAGGGTGAGATAAAAATGGATGAAGAATATTTGTATGGAAATTGTACGGTACAACTTGTCGAGAAAAAATTTATACATGCATGCATGCGTTCGTGCACATGGTATCTGCAACAAAAGTATAATGGATATATAGATTTTGTTTTTTATCGGAGGGCAGTAAACGGTTTTCAAATCTCAAGCTGTATGCACTTTTTCAGAGGGTTTTTGAAATGAGAATATTTTGAGGAAATTAAAACTTAACTTGACCCTTTGTACTTGTCGAACACTCCATAAATATACATTATATTGATGTATTCATCCTCTCGTTGTCTCAGTCGTTTGGTTCCACCCTGATAACTCCCATTGTTTTAAAAAAACTTTATCACTTGACGTAAATCTGACCGACCGAACCTCACATATGGGCAAAATGGTGTAGTTTGGTTCAGTAAGTCCAGATAAAAAAGAATAACTGGTGCTAGCCGCTTTCAAGTGGAAAAACGTATGTAAAGACTATATTTAACACTTGTTTTTATTGCTCAAGGACGGAATATATTAAAAATATCATAACTATCTTTGAAACTCACATTTTGCTATCCCTCGGTAATAACTCGGGTAAAATAGTTGACATCTTACGGCACCAGTTGCTTAACAATAAATATTTGGAATTTAATACATGTTGTAATGAAAATGCCACATGTACCTATTTATGTACACCACTTGAATACTTACAAGAGGACATACACTTGATAGTTGCATAGAGGACATGAGTTCCGACGACCCTATGTTTCACAAGTAATTGCGTGCTTCACAAAGTCTTCATTTCCTGGAATCGTTAATTACAGAAGCCACGCTGTATTATGAGCGGTGGCGCAGCTGCTCGCTCGTAAATTGCATTAATTATTTTTATTTTCAATGGTAAATTGATGTTGTACACATTTAGCACACGATTTCCAACCTGTCGCCATGTCGTCAGTCATTTTTCGGGACATTTAAGTGAAGAATGTAATGAAAATTATGTAAATTTCCAAGGATTTGAATATTTGATACGACATGACTCCACTCATTGATAATTTGTACGTTTTTAAGGATTCATGAGGGACTGTCGACATACATCTTCTTTTGAATGGCAAAAATGGCATTTATTTAAAGCAAGTGCAGCGGAGAACAATAAATTCTTTGGGTATGATGCATGAATGAATGATGTGTGGGGCCATACAGGTGGCTCATAGAGGTTTCTTATAGTCAAGTCAGCAGACCGACAACTATGCAAAATCGTAAGTTCACCTTGAAGTCAGGAGAGTCATGAGTGATAAATGAAGAAGTCTGATGAATGTGTGAACACAGTTTGGCTCAAGTAAAAAGCAATATCCCATGACGTATAGAATAGTTGACAACGATCATGATTTCATGAAGTTTTTCTTCTTCTTCAGAAGAAGAAGAAGGAGAAGAACGATTTTAAAAACCTTGGGAAAACATAAAAGTGAAGTTTACGATGAGAATGATGATGATGAACAAAAAAACCTCTTCTCTTCCCTGTTTATTGTGATTTTTGTGTTTAAAAGAACATCAAAATGTGGATAATGACAAATGAGATCAGTCGAAGAAAAAATTATTATCTTCACTATTATCGGTCTGTTTTGTGGTGGGTAAGTAAAGTAGCAGAGGTACTTTTGAGTACAAATTTTATTTAATGCTGTGTAAAACTTTCGAACACGAATCCAATTATGCTCCCATCTTCTTCAAGCTGCGTAAAAAGAAGAAGAAGAAAAAAAGTACCACTCCTGTGTTGAGACTTTGAGTGCACCAAACAAACCTGAAAGTAATGCAATTTTGACAAGAAGGAGTACGTTTTTTCGGTTTTATGATTACGCTCACTGACTGCACACACATATATTCTGTGTGTGGTCACAGACTCATGGTCACGTTTCCCTTGGAGCCTCATCACCATATATCTCAGTTTATCATCATCAGAGTGTTTCCGCTCAAATGTATCAACTTTGATTTTCTCATCGTCAATCAACATTCATTTCATCACGAGTAAAAGTAAATGCTACACACTCTGTAAACTCTATGCTCTCACTCTCCACTAACAAGTCTTCTTTATTTATTTTTTATCTGGGAATATGTGCACAAGTGGACAAGAAACTGAAAGTTAAGCTTCTCTTTCTCTCTCCTCGTGAAAAATTGTCTGTCTCAATTGAAAACGAAATGAAACTTATATTTTTGCATTCAAATTTCCTTTTACATTGTTGAATGAATTAGTAATACACTTTTGCTCATTTATATGCCATACATCATTTCACTTCATTTGTTCTCTGCTCATGCTGCTCCACACAAATCCTCGTAAATAAAAGGAGCTTTAATAATAGTAATATCTTCCTGTTCGCAATAATGCATTTAAAAACAAGTCGTATACACCGACATTGGGGCATTCGAGGTATCTTCTGTCTAAACCCCGTGTCACATTATTTCCCATCTTAATAAGTATTCGTATTGAGAGAAATTATATGATTGACGAAGAAGGGCTCAATTCACCATATACAAACTTGAATCAAATATGTACCTGAGTCATGTGTCATGACATGAGTAAAAGTGTGCTTTATGTTATGATGATGATGATTAACGCGACACTTTGACTGCGGCATCCAAAACACGCTCCGCAAAGTCAATTTAGTATAACACGCAATATTACAAGATACGTTCTTTTCAACCCCCCTTTTGTGTCAATCTAGCATAGAGCATGTCATTAATCAGGGAATCAAAATATCGTTAAAAAACTGGCCAATTACAGTAAGGATAAATGGGAGCTTTTTTGGGATGTCCACATGGCTGGTTAGTGGGATCTCCGCTGCTAATTCGATTTCCACAGTGCGAAATATGCGTGAACTGATTCAACATTTTGTGTATATATAAATCGCGTTGTTTGTGAGAGTGAACGGGAATCAAGTTGAGTTCGAACGTTTTGCTTCACAAGAAGCGAACAAATTGATGTCGCAAATGGGGATTAAAGGCGCATTAATAGCAACCAGTCGTACTTGTATAGAACAAGCTCACTTTTGAACAGCAGACAGTGATTTTTTTTCATTGTAGCATTGGATCTCAACTAATTTTTCTCACTTCTCCTCTCATCATCATCATCACTCCAAGCTTGTTCAATCTTTCACTCTTTTTACCTTGTTGAAAGATGAGAATGAAATGAAAAAATATAATAAATTAGCTTTAAAAGATTGGTCGATTGGGTGGATGGACGGTGGCGAACGTTAAAATCGGACATTTACTAACGCTGCCAGTGCTAAAATTGCATCATCAAATCATAATTCAATCCTCCATCGACAAGAGCAACGTATTATCTCACTCACACGAATGTGATGTGTTCTTGTGTGGTCATGTCTTTTCACAGCAGCAGTAGTCAGACATTTTTTTTGCATATTATACCATTCATTCGCAATTCTCATAAAGCACAAATTTTTTTGAGCAATACTTCATCCTCTTTCACTGTTTACAAGATGAAAAGAAAAGAGCAAAACTATGAAAATCCAAGGAACCTCTGTAACCACTGTACACATTTGAGAAAATAGGGGATCAGTGAACCGATGATGAGCTCACAAGTCCCTTGGTTCAGCTTCTTCGACACTTTTCATTGTGTGCAATACCATTCACCCCATCCGCCAGAGAGAGAGAGACGTTTAATGTGAAGTTTTTTAACTACTCTTTTAAAAAAATGTGAAGCAATCCTCCTCCCCACAATTGTCACCGTGTGCATCCAGCTCAGCGGAGATGTACGTGGTCACTTTTTTGTGTCAGAGCTCTTTTGCAAAATGTGCTAATGCCAGAGAAAAATCCCACTCGAATATCTCCCCCTCTCCAATGAATGACGTAATGAAGAAACGGCATATTATTTGAGGTGTTGTGGAAAAAAGGGTTTAAGCACAATAAACACGTATATTTTTAGCACTTGTGCAAATAGCCACTTTTACTTGTGATAAAATGAATGAGTAATTTATTGCGATACCATATTTTATTGAGGAATTTTTTTGTGAGTTCAGTAGCGCACCGAAAGTCAGCGTTCAATTTAACACAACTAACACACTTCTTCTTCTCTCTCCCCTCAATTTTTTTTACAATGTCAAGTGTTACAAGTTACAAATGAGGTTCTTATGTAATAAAAGATAAAAACCGTTTAGCTGCAATGTCAAAAGGAACATAGACTTTTTTGTCTGCAAGGGAATATATATATATGTGTAGCTCTATTATATAATAATAGGTATACATGTTAGCATGGTCCTTCAAAAAATTACGTTTACATGCATATAATTTTTAATAATAGCTCTCATGCTTGATGGAAAGTGAAATGAAATACCTATTCAAGTTTAGAGAAAAGTGCGTGAGGAGGGAGTGGATGAAAGGGATAATAAGAAATTAAGGATTCTCAAAAAATAATTTGAAAGACATCAACTTTGGCTAGAGCTCGTCTCCTCCTGTCATACGTTAAATTTTGCTTTATTCCTGGTGTCGATGTGGAATCATGGTTCTGTGTTCTGGGAGAGTCCTCTCGAAAAAAAACTCGAATGATCGAGACTTGTTGAATAATTCTTTTAGTTCATGGTTGCGTTGATTATGCAATAGAAAAATAAGTGAAAAGAAGCCCATAAATCTCCATTTGACAAAACATATCAAATGAGTTTTAATAATAATAAAAAAAGAATCAAATGTCAGAATGGCTTGTTCTGTTGTGGCCTGGCCTATGTACGTATTTGATTTCTGATAATAACCCGAACAATATATTATACCTGCTTAGTATTTTGAGATGCATTCATGTACCCCTTTTTCGATTATTGATGATGATATGACGATGACCATGAGTAAAATGTGGGTTTTGTTTGAGAGCTTACAATCCATAAAAATAGACATGCGCAATGTTTATTTTTATGTTCAGTGTTCATCCCAATTCATTGTTGCCAATAACTGTGATAATGGGAACGTATGAAAAAGGCGAGAGAGAGAGAGAGAAGCTTTGTTTGTGCCGGTGTCGGTGGGTACATTCATTGTGACGAGGGGATAAAAGTGACCAGTAGTGACCACACTACTACTACTGCACCACCACAACAGCACAACAATTACAAGGGAAAAACCACGCTCATACTAGTTTACAACAGCCACTTGTGTAAAACATTTGACGATGAATGATTGACACATATAAAATACATGATGTGTGTGTGCTTATGTATATTATGCCTTTTTGATGCTTGTCGTTGTGATATATTTGGGCTTGCCTTAATGTGTCAAATAGCCTTATGGGATTTTAACAATTGTTAAATACGACGATTAGCAGCGGAGAGGCTGGCTTTTCAAAAACGAAAATATTATGAATTGGGGGTGCTTGTGTAATAGTTATCCGCAGTTATAGCGTCATTAAATCCTTTTTTCTGAAGTTGCCTATATTCTTCTCTTTTTTCTACTTCGACTTCGTGGATATATACTTTTCGTTTCTTCATGATGTTGAACAACAAGTCCTATTTTTGCCGTTCCTCACACATATCCCCCTACCTGGTCACGTATTTACGTCATTTGTGTCAATAATGGAATTTATTCGAGGGATGGATGGATATGACATTCCTATTTTTTCTTTGCACACTCATTTTATTGCTGCCCGCGACAGGTGGCCGTTTCAAGGTACAGAGAAGATATGATGATGGGTTGCCATCACTTGAGAATATATTTTTGTCGTATTGATTGTCTAATCATATTTATTTTCTGTGGCTTTTTTTCTAATTTGTTTGTTTATATTTATTTGAATGCATGAAAGTTCTCTGATAAATGTGCTTGACAGCGTTGTTTTCTCTCTCTCGCGTTTATATATGGAAACATGACGTGTGGTGGAGGTAAAATGGCTTTCCACCTCGAAATTACTGACTTGATGACGAATAAATGTGTGTAATAGGGAATGGTGTCAAATGTGTGACAGTTCTTGCTATATGCATTTTACACGTGTACCGTGTCACACTATAGTTTTTCATGTTGGGTTTCTTCGAATGTATGTGCTGTGTTTTACTTAGATGCTCAGGCAGACATATGAGTTACGCCTGTAGACAAAGGCGTTCTTTGTAGATGTGCAGTGAGCATGTGAGCAAAACAAAAGATATGTGTTTAGACATGAACTTGAAAAAAAAACTATATATTCGTTGACAGTTGCATGCATGCTTGTACACAGGACGTTTTAATACTACGTTGTCTATTAGCGAGTTATAAAATATCTCTTTTAAAATGAATTTACTTGTATAAAAAATTAGGTTGCTTTTGTAGGCGTCACAAGTTTACTTCTTTTGTTGCAAGATTGAAGTGAAACTGCTAGAATGTCTTGCAGTGCTGTCATGATCTGACCAGGGGTTCGGGATATGTGACACGACCGATGAAAAGTAGCGCCCCACGTTTGTAGTCCCAAATGAGAAAGATGAAGGGACGATTAACTTCGAAAAATTGCCCAATTTCTCCGAATCTTTCAATTCCGGCTAAGGTGGCGGCCGCTCCTTCTGTTCCCTTTTCTGTCACTTCCAAATGGACTCTAAACAAAAAAAACCATTTTCGTTTATATTTTAGTTTGGGTCCAAACTACAAGTTTAGATTCAAGCGCTTGATGTATTCTAATATATAACCTGTGTGCCATGGCGGATACTGCCAATTGATTGTTGGTCGACATTCGGCTCAAGTTTGCTCGGAGAGGGTCGAACAAGGTGATAAGTCCCATGCGTCGAAGGGTGTCTTCCAGGGCGGTACTGTGGGATACCCGGAATCTTGGCATTCTCACATGTACAGTCTCTGGCTGAAGAAAAATATAATATAATACCAAATTTAGTTTAATGTTAAATTGAATTATTCTCAAGTAACAAATGGTAATTGTATTTAAGCTACCGTCAACGATGAGAAGAGGTGTTTAAGAGTGTCCGAGTTGAGGGACTGCTCTAATCGTCGTAAACTCTGTGTTGGGTCATCCATGCTTTCCTCATTCGGCAACAGGAGGAACATGGACAAGCGTCTCGCCCGGAATGGAAGCTCCAGGAGGCGGCATCCCAACTGCTTACTTTCTCCAAGGGACACCTGAAACTTTCCAGCCATCATGGGAATCTCAAGCTTCGACTTGGAATCTAAATGGAAGATCCCATTTGCAGCAGTCATCGTCGGATCGAAACTATGGAGCCAGTGGGCATCCAACACGAGTGCGTTCACAATCAACATTCTCGTTTCGCTGGCAAGAGGCTTGTCGATGAGTGACGAGATGCGGCCTTTTGTCTGCTTTGATACCCATTTGTTAACTGCTTTCTGAGCACTCTGATCTCCGTTGCCGCCCAGAGCAAAGTCCACTTGCTTTACTGAGCTGTTGTAGTATTGAACTAGATCTTGCTCGAATTCCTTCAGAAGATTGATGCCCTTTTGTAAGAATACTCCATTTGCGATGTCGACCACAGCCTAGGCGTAAAATATTTTATCAAACAAACATCAACACAGGTGTCCTTGACATCTCTTAAATTACACGTATCAATTCATTTAAAAACTTGAGAGTAATTTATTTGTACATTGAGGTCCCCATCAACAATTCCATAATTGGACGGGTGAAAAGTCTGATGAGCTTGGGCTGGGCTGAGTCCACTGTCACGGTAGAAGAGCACTTTCTCCAGTTGCCTGTAAGTGGAGGAGCCTACCCCAGACCCGAGCCAGAGTTGGGAGAGCACAGAGGCCACACTATCCACTCATAAGAAATCAAAACGGGAATTGTTTCAACTTTCTATCCACAACAGTATAAAATACTGTGCTAAATTTGAGGAGAATAAAAATGAGGATTAATACCAGCATCTTACCTATGCGGGGATATGACAAGATTGTCAAGAGGACCTAGGTCACTAGCAAGACGATGGTACAGGGACAACGCGAATTCTAAATGTGCTCTGGAGACGCGTTGCACCGTTGACGCACCCCCATTGCTCCCCCTATCCCCATTACTATTATTATTACTATTTCCACTCCGCTTTGCTGCCTCCAAAATCCCACTCGAAGTGATGAGGAGGAACCCCGAGATCCAGCTTATAAAATGCATGGCTGTGTTCTTCTGCAACCTTTAGAGGGTCTTTACCAATTTAGAATTTGAATATGCTTGTACGATTACATGACAGGGATTTTTTAAATGAGAAACTATGAAATGAGTAACATTTTCACACAATTGTCAGTACTTCTCCAAAAAAAAATTACACATTTGACAGGTAACAATTTTTCAAAAATATTCGTTTTCATCTTCAGATGAAAACATACTGTAGATACCAGGCA
>JAQFZW010001221.1:0-30894 GCA_034687055.1 Heteromurus nitidus
TTGGAGCAAATGGAAGCCACAGGAGTCATCGAGCGTATCGACCATAGTGAGTGGGCGTCACCGTTAGTCGTCGTTCCCAAACCTAATGGGCGTGTGAGGATCACAGGAGACTTCAAGAATACAGTCAACTCCCAACTCCACATCACGCAGTACCCCCTCGCAACTCCTGAACGTCTTTTTCACACCGTCAGTGGAAGCGCAAAATTTTCCAAGTTGGATGGAAGCAACGCCTACCACCAAGTCGAGGTGGAGGAGGAATGCAAAAAGTTTCTAGTGATCAACACTCATCGTGGATTGTATCGCTATAATGTCCTCCCACAGGGCATTGCCTCCTCCCCTGCGATTTTTCAAGAATTTGCGGACAAAATGTTACAGAACATCAGTAGTGCAGATTCATACATTGATGATGTACTTTGTGGTGGTAAGTCTGACGGGGAGCATTTACTAACATTGAAGTCAGTGTTTCAGCGAATGCGTGAAGCTAACTATTTCTTGTGTAAAGAAAAATGTGAATTTCTCAAAAACAATGTCGAGTTTTTAGGCCACATTTTGTCTCAACGAGGAATCCACACCAGTCCGAGGAAAATTGAAGCAATTGAAGCAATCCAGCGTCCGCAGACTGTCACCGAGCTGAAATCATTCCTTGGTTTAGTAAATTTTTACTCTAAGTTTGTTTCTAATTTTTCAGACTTCTGTGAGCCTTTGTACAAGCTCACTCGTTCCGAAGTTACGTGGCAGTGGACCGACAAGTGTCAACATGCGTTTGAAAAAGTGAAGCAAGTTCTCTCAAGCAGTGAAACACTCGTCCACTTTGACCCAGCTCTACCTATAGGGATCAGCTGTGATGCTGGACCGCGAGGGGCCGGGTGTGTGTTATTTCATCGCACTGTTGAAAACAGCAAATCCGTGGAACGTGCCATTGCTTACGCATCGCGTGTCCTCACCCCAGCGGAACAAAATTATTCGCAAATTGAGAAAGAAGGTCTCTCTATAATTTTTGGGTTAAAAAAGTTCTACAGGTTTCTCTGTGGTCGTCGTTTCACATTAGTCACGGACCACAAACCTCTTCTTGCAATATTTGGTCCCAAGTCCAATTTGCAACCGTATGCCGCAGCCCGCCTGCACCGCTGGAGTCTGTACATGTCCCAGTTTGAATATGACATCCAGTACAGATCCACAACCGAACACGGGAATGCCGACGCGCTTTCTCGTCTGCCCATGCAATGCGTTGACGAAGAAGATGAAGATTCGCAGGATGTGAAACTCATCGCTCAAGAGAACATGGAAATCATTCCAGTCACAGCTAAGTCCATACGCAATGCAACAGCAAAAGATAAAATTTTGTCCAGAGTTTACAGTTTTGTCCAAAACAAATGGCCAGCTAAGTTAGCAAAAGAGGATGACGAGCTACAGCCCTTCTACAGCAGACGCGACGAGTTCACCATCGATCAAGGTGTCATTCTCTGGGGGATACGCGTAGTAGTGCCCTCCACATTCCGTGAGAAATTACTGAGAAATCTCCACGAGACCCACTCAGGTATTGTGAGAATGAAGGCGCTTGCACGACAACACATCTGGTGGCCCCATATCGACAAGGATATCGAAGCAGTCGCAAGATCCTGCCATCAATGTTGTTCATCTCGTCCAGATCCACCGAGCGCACCTTTGCACCCTTGGCAGTTCCCCGAGAAGCCTTGGCAAAGACTTCACATAGACCTCGCAGGACCCTCATTTGGTAAAATGTGGTTAGTCGTTGTTGATTCTCACAGTAAATGGCCAGAAGTGTATGACATGAATGTTAATACCACAAGTGCAAGTGTAATTAAAAAATTACGTGATAGTTTTGTCAGGTTTGGTATTCCAGAACAGATCGTTAGCGATAATGGTCGTCAGTTTGTCTCCGCGGACTTTGAACAGTTTTGCAGGAACAATGGAATACGCCACATCACCAGTTCAGCATATCACCCACGGACGAACGGAGAAGCTGAACGCTTTATTCAAACATTTAAACGTGCCATGAACAGCTCTCAAGATGAACTAACGTACCGGGTACAACGTTTCTTATTCAATTATAGATGCACCCCGCATGCAACTACAGGTTCATCCCCATCAGAGCTGCTCATCGGAAGAAAACCACGAAGTCTACTCGACCTGGTCAAGCCTGATGTGCATCGCACCGTAGCTGCAGCACAGGCACGTCAAGAGAAAAATTACAACACCAGGGTCAAGTCGCGACTTTTTGAGGAGGAAGAGGAAGTATGGGTTAAAACCTACAGCAAACATCAAGCTAAATGGTCACTTGGAAAGATTGTGAAAGCTGTTGGACCAGTTTCCTACCTAGTGAAAGTCAGTGGACAAGATTATAAGCGTCACGTAGACCAGATCTATCCAGCCATGCGGTTCCAGCTCACCGAAAATAGCAGCTCTCCAACCCATCATCCTATGTCATCATCTTCTCCCTCGACATCTCCACAACGTTTACGAATCAAGTCTGAGCCAGCATCAATGCCCCAGTCGCCCATCATTGGAGGTCAAGACATGGAGGAAACCGAACTTGTTCCTGATCCGTTCGAAACTCCAGTAGAGTCACCTCCTCGTCGGAGACCCCAACGTACTCGGCGTGTTCCAGAACGATGGGGTTACAACTAATATTCTATATTTAAAAAGTTGCCCATTTCATACAGCAAAACAACACTTCATGCACTTGAAAACTTACTCAACCCTTCTCAGCATAACTCGGCTTTTACTTGTGCTTGTCTATATGTGGAAGTGGTCGTGGCTTTGGTAATATAGACGCAAAACGTACAAATGCACATTTACTACTACAAATACTGCTACTACTTATCTGCTTGTATGATTTATGTAAACTGGAAAAGAAAATACACGTACTTGAGCATACCGCCTTAATAGTCGTTTTCTCCTTTGTGACATAATCATAATACAAGTGAGGACATAATAAATGGCGAGAGCGGAATTTCGTGAGTCAACAAAGGACGAAGAAAAAATAAAGTTTTTATAGCAAAATGCCAGGCATGACATGGACATACATAAGAATAAGCCAGGCATACATAAGAACTGGACTGTTTTGTAAATTATGGTTTAAAGAAGAGGTTTTACTTTTTTAAAAAATCGAACTCAACTCAACTGGAATATTCCAGGGAAGAGTGAAACCTCTATAAAATATTCCTCTACATGTGTCGTATAATACGACTTCGTATTCAAGCTGTGCACAAGGCGGATATGAAAAGATGTGTACAGACAGATGCTCCATGACGTTGACAGTTGCGAGAGTGACTTTTTTCTTCCTCTCTCTCTCTCTCTCTCGTTCGTCGGAAAGAAATGTGCTCAACGTATTGTGAAGAGTGAGGATGAGCAAGGGAGAAATGAAAATAGTTTTGTGTTTCCAGAGGCGTCACACTTTCTGTTCTATTTATACTGGCCTTTCTCGGCTTCTAAATGCGAACCAACATTTACTATGTATTAGAAGACATGCTAAATATATACATATGCCCTCCTTTTCACTTCCAATTTTACTCAAATCAACCATTCTACTCGCTATTTACACGGAAAGAAGGAATTGAGTGTAGTATTTGTATGCAGTGCACATATCAGTCACTCATTCAGTCCCACTCACACGCGGAAAATTCGTTGGCGAATAAACCTTCCCTCTAATCTTTTGTTTTTCGGGGTCCTTTCTCTCTCCAACAACGTGCTTTCGTGAGGCACTTTTTTACCCACCAATTTTAACGTGTAATAATTGTACCGTTGTGTATGTGCTGCACATGCGATCTGTAGAATGATAAATGCGTTAAATGTATCTGTTTGGTTTGACGTAATACGTATTTTGGCTATGCTGCATACGCATTTATAAGAAATTAGCCTCATTTACACCTTTCTCCTATTGTTGAAGTTATATGTCAAAGTGTGCTGACAAATATAATGATTCACCGTCTCTCATTCCGTAGAAAATGTGTATAATATAAGCGCTCGTCTCTGACGGAGCGTGTCAACGGTTACGAAACACATGACAGATAGAAAAGCAACTATCATAAAACGGTCTCTGATTACATTCGAGCACGAAAATCTCGACGATGTCTAAAAATGGTTGAGTGACTGCTTGAGGCACGTTTGCAAACAGAGCCCCACTATGATATTCTACGTAATATACTATCATTTGAAAATGACATTAGCACAACCACGAAAGAAAAAAGCACACCCTTCTAAAAAATGAGTTTCCATACCCATTTTTCTGCCAAAAAAATTCTTGAATTTTCTCCCCATCCCCATTCACTTTGTTTTTCTTTGTCGTTTCCATTGGTGCCAAAAAAATGTGAAGGATTCGTGTACACACAGCCAAAAAGGAATGCGAGCGGAGGGGAATTACTAGGCCGAGAAATTTCCTTACATTTTTTTGTATGACTTGATGATGAAGATGATGTTCCTTTACAACTTTTACTTTCGGAGCATAACGTAGTAATAGAAAATCACTTTAATGTTCGTGTGGAATCCCTTGTTTCCACGATTTTTTTGCTGTTCTTTTATTCTTTCTCTGCACAGTTATCACTTGACTTGCCTCTCCTCTTTTCACTGAGAATTTTCACAGCGGAGTTTATTTCTTCTCAATGGAAAATAATAGTTTTTGCTTGGAGCACAAAAAGCAATCGCCACTTGATACCTTTTGTTTGTCAAGTGTTCGTTTCGTCCTTGTTATTTAAGTATACCTTTATTCTCTCGCTGGAAATGTCCTTTTCTTGTTTCTACAGAATAGACTGAGCGCTTGAGTTTTTCCTAGTAGAAGACTTGTAGCACAGAAAGATGAACGAAATGAACTTGGAAAAGTAGGTTGATTTGGTATTACATGTCACCCCACTAGTTTCTAGTAGCTCTTTCCCTACTGCATACTTTAGAGATAAGATATTGAATTTTAATTCACTCGCTTTACCTACAGTAGCACACAAGCAGTATATACATATTTATATTGGTCCGGAGATCGTTTTATAAAAGGAGCAAAACGGGAAATCAGTTTGCGAGGAAATGAAAATCGCCTCAGATGCAGGACACGCAAGCGGTCGCTCTTCTCCGTTGAATATGTGTTTCGGTACTGGCTCACAAGTTGAGCTGTGTAGCGGCTCAAAAAGGAGAAGACAAAATTTGATGGCATGCATGCGAGCTGCGAGCAAGGGAAGAAGGGTAGCATTAGAGGAGCAGGGCAATATACTATTCCGAGAGACGGAGGAGCAGAAATAGGGAAAACCGTCGTGGGCACATAAGAAAGCAGCATCTGCGAAAACACGACTGCAACTTGGAGGAGTTGAAGCAGACATCCAGGCAGGCAAAAGGAGAAGGATCATATTACTCAAACAAAATTCCTTACTTCCTCCTTAAGACTTGTATTCTATGAAATATATAATGTGTATATTATCCCTATCATGCCTATGCATTATACCAAGAAAATATGAAATACTGGAAGGCAACTTTTTATATTCCACTTCCTCCTCATGCAGTTTTGAATTAACCTTGCTCTGTTTTAGGTTCCTCTTGGGCTTGGCTTGATTTTATACGTTCACAGTGAAACTGAGACTGTCACTGGCTTAAGCCTAGCTCAAGCTGAAAGAAAAGCAGAGGAGTCGTCTCCCTCCCCCTGCATCACATGAAGGAATGCATAAATATCCAGCAGATATGTATTTTGCTAAATTACATTTCATATGTGGATGTATCCAAGATAAATAGAGATATATAAAGTATAGATCGAGTGGACGAGAAACTGGAGAAAGGAGCAACCATGTGCACACATATTTTTTCTGCATAACTACAAATATCTTTTATTATTCTCTTGTATATTACCAGCGTACACACATTTCCATATTAGGTACTTTACTTGCATACACACTCGCCTCGCGAGGGAGTATAAAAGCGGAATTGTTTCTCTTTCTTGTTGCTCTCTGTATTTAAGGTTTTTTTGAGAGAAAGGAGAAGAGCTCAATGAGTGCTTAGCATGTGGTGGTGTGGTGGAAGTGAGTTGACGACTGAGCAATTTTCCTCTAGCTCTACTCAAGTTATAGTAGGTTGTAAAATTATAGACAAAAGGAGAAAGTATGGAAGAAAACCCCGCTTTCTCTCTCTCACTCATTCGTTTCATTACTTTCAGAGGAGTGAGTGAAGCGCTCCATTCAGCCCAGTCAACAGAATCATGGAAGCCTCGTTCTCGTGTGGGCTTTTTTCTCTTTCTCATCCATTGCTCCTGCCTTTTCGCACTCCTCCATTCGCATTTCACATGGAAAAGCTTTTTTCTTCCTTCCTTCTCTCGCTCCGCTGTTTCGTTTCTCCGTCTCGTGAGTGTGCGTGTGTGCCTGACTGGCTGCCGTCGTCGTTCCTTGTATCAGTTGTATCAACAATTCCACAATCCGTAGTATTGATCTCCATGCGAGAGATGAATGCCAACTGACTCTGCTCTGCTGTGTGTCAGTGCAAGTGCTACATACAATGGGGGAACCAAAAGGTGTAACCTCTTTTTTCACTCGTTTTCCCTCCACTCCAGAGGAGATAAAATAAATGTGTCTTTAGTTGATGGTTGGAGGAATGCGGAGCTTATGAAAATGCAGACACCATGCCTTCCTCTATACCCGCTTTGAATGCTATATTCTTTTGTACTTGTTGTCGCGCGGCTGGGCCGCTTTTTACTGCAGTCGTGGATGAGATTTTCGAAGGGAGGTTCAAAAGCCTTATACCCTTTTGTATATAAGAAGTGCAGTAGGCCTGTTCGCTTCCAGCAGTTCACCAAATGTAGAAAGGGGTACTTTTAGTACTCATGCAACTTTCCTTTAGCCCGGTATCTTTCTTTGACACGTTGCGTTCTCTCGCTGTTGGCTCGGGACTTTGCATTTTCTCCAAGCATCTCCCCTCTTCTATATAACAGCTTCCATCTATACAAGGATATGATACGAGCCCAACGTTATGCTGGCGGTTGTGACTACCACACTTCTTCTTCAATCGATATTTCCTTTTCTATACTTTTTTTCGCAAAGGGCTACGATAGGAAAGTGGGCATATTGTATACAGATTTACAAACTGCCGCAGTCGGTGGTGTGCATGAGGAGAGAGCGGCTATAAGATGGCGAAAACTATCCTGAAGGGAAACAGAGGTGTCTTTCTCGTCTGCGTCTTGAACATAGCAAAACCATCGGATCCCCTCCAGAAACGTTTCCAAGAGAGGAAAGAAAGTTGCTTTCGACTCAATTCCATGTGTTCATATATACATGTCTACAGCGTCTACAGCATGTATGTACACGGACTTCACTGGGATAGCCTAGATAACAGGAATGGGTATGGACTTCAGATGGAATTTTCTCTGTCGCTTGTTCGGTCGGAGCGTACAGGAAATGATGAGTATGTGAAAGGGAAAAATAAAAGATTTTCTCTTCTTCACCATACTGATGACTTGCGTTTTGATGTGGGCTACTAGCATTTTCCTTGGTATATTGCATCATCTTGGAAGGACACTTCCACTTCTCACGAGTATTGCCAAAGCTGCTTGAGCAAAGTTGGTGGAAGTATGTATTTTGCTTTTTCCAAAGAAAGGAAGGATCATTGTTATTACACTTTGCCATCATGTTTTCTCGGAGTCAGTCACCAAAACGGGAACTATACAACACATGTACATTATCAGCGACGCATCCCACGCTATTGGATCATCCTTCCGATTGTGTTTTTTAGGTTAGTTGAGGAGAATCAGACTCTTTGTGCCGCTCGTAGTAAAACCTACAAAAAGTATACATCACGAGCACGACTTGAGTCCTCGAGGAGAGGAGATTTCCTTTGTTGACTAAGTTGGAGAATAGTATTATTGGAAGGATACTCTATTATTTGCTGACTTTGTCCAGGGCTTCTTCTCGCTTTTCTCAAACCGAAGATATTTTTCTGTGTGCACATTTGTGAACAAGAAAGCTTTGTTAGGCTTTCCCTCTTCACTTCATTTATCCTTTTGTCCGGTTCGTTCACGGCGTTGTTTTTATTGCTAAATATATAATCCCACGGGATAGAAAAAAAGGTCATCTCAAGATTTATCATAACAAAAAAATGGCCCGAGTTGCGTAATAGTATTATTGTATTGACTCAACTCAGGTTTCGAGGGTTGCTGGAGAGGTGTTTTAGCTTTTGTAGTCTAACACATTCGCATTTATTTTTTCCACAAACAAAAACCAATTTTTATTCCGCTTCAGAGTCAACAGAGCTTTTGTCCTTGTTCTGTCTCCGAAAAAGTAGCTAAATATATGAGGCTTTAGTTTTTATTATTCTTTGCAAAGGAAAATATCAGACAATTTATCTCGCGTTGTAAGTAAAACCTCCAGCAGGGCTCCCCCATAGCTTTATTAAGAATGTATGGATATAACAAGCATTGCATTCTGGAAAATCTGACCCATTATTTCATGCAGCCATATAAGAAGAGTCGGTCACTGAGCAGAAATAAAGTTCACTTTGTGTCAAGTGAGTACATTTTGGTGACCATATCCTCGAAACACCCAAGCCATCTCTCTCGCCCAAAAAAAGTCGTTCATTCGTTGTCGTTGTTGGCGAAAAATATAAGGCTTATAAAATTTGCATTTTTTCAATCGTTATCTGTCTCCAGTGCCTTCCTGGAGTTGTTTATGTAATCCCCTGCTGACTTTCTGATATTGTGCTATATGTGTTTGATAAAAGCCACACACGTATATCAGTATTTGTGGGGAGATATTTTTCCTGGGATCAGGGATAAAATAAGCTGCAGTAAACATGTCACCTTAAAAGCATCCTGAACACATATAGTTACATTGCCGTTGATTTTGTTGATTGCATTAGCCCCTCACAACTTATCTTGAACACAGTTATGGGCACACACAGCTGGCTTCTAAACCAAGCCACGAAACGATACATAAACTAAAGTATACCAGTTTTTATGATATATTAGACCACTTATTTCTATTCGGGGATCATTTTAATTTTATTGTTGTAGGAATGAATGTTGCCATTTTCAAAAATCTTTACGAGAGAAATATAGGAATAACTTTACCGGATAATTCTTAAATTGACATTTCATCATCTAGTCCTTCAGATAAAACACATACGTAACCTTCTTTTTGCGTCCCAAAATTTCTCCTATATCTTTGGCCGAATTGGCATAAGGCGAAGATAGTTTAGGTCCATGAACTTATATACATACGTATATATGGACAATGCGAAAATAAATCTAGCATATACGTGTGAAGTAGTACACATCATTTTCGCTAGAGAAGCAACGTATAAAGCTATGTGTAGTCAAGTTGGAGCAACACAGTAGAGTCGATTGAGCGAGAACAAAGGAACGTTGGAGATTGATTAAGCAAGAGAGAGAGAGAGAGAGAGAAAGAGAGAGAGAAAGCAGTCTAGAGTTGAGAACGTGTCTGTGACAGGTGTTTATTAATGCTCAATTCCGAGACTACCCACACGCACATGCACATCCTTCTCCAGAATGTGGCAAGCAGCAGATTCCTTCCTCGAAAAGAGAAAGAGAGAAAAATGTCCTTAATTTAATGGAATCTTGTGGAAATTTTCTTCGAGCAGGGAACAATTGCTTTTACCATAGAATGGAAGAGTGACTCCAATTATTACATGTCTTCATTTAAAGGATTGCCGTTACTTTACAAGGCTTTATAATTTTGTCTACGGTCTCTGTGGAAGACTCGGAGATATAGTTTTGTACTGAACTGGGAAATGCATGCAAATTCCTTTAGGGAATTGGAATTCTATATTCTTTTTTCGCATTTTCACTTGGAAGATAAGAGTTCAGCTGGAATCTGGAACGCAATTAGATTTCCCTGCGGTCTAATTAGATTTTCACTTTTACTGCAGTTGTGTTGTTGCAGCTAGGTTCTCCGTCTTCCTCGTTGCGAAGTAAAAGAACACTTATTTACTCTGACTTATTGCATACAAATATACCTATGCTATCATAAAATATAATTAAACCAGCGTGAAATTGCACTTTATTTTTCTTCCACTTCAATTAATTTATTGTATTTGTTGCTGACAAATATATTGATAAAGAGTTTTTTTTACAAAGATGTTCCGTTCAAAATCTTCGAAATGAGATTCAATCATGCAATTTCCAAGCGTACTGAAATAGTTTAATTTTTTCATATAATTTTAAGTACTCCTTCTAAAGTCTTAGTCTAAACAATATACATGTATGTTTTTCAGTTATCAATTCTGATTTACAATCATGAAAATTATCTTTCGAAATGCTTTAGAGTAATTCAAACGTAGAATATATATTGTTTAGTTATATATGCTAATCTACCGACGTTGAGAAATCTTTGGCGTTCTTATCAACTCTATTCCAGTTTCAGTCACAAGTACAACCAGGTATACTGTAGCTCGTAATATATTAGTTCCTTAATATTTAATGATTTGATTTCTAATCTATGTTTTAGAGAGCAACTTTACAACTTGTAGCTATACTTGTAGCTAGAATGGGCAAATTTATTAAATACATAAACATAACATTTATAGTCTACTGTACGTTTATAAAAACGTTTTGTGTGAAATATAACAGCTTGCTTTGATGTGCTCTTGTTTGCTACAACAATTTCTTAAAATCTTGAAGTGATTATTTCATTGTTTCACTTCATTAATTAATTAATACTTAAAAAATTAAACTCAGTACATAAAAGTGGCAACTGTATTAAAACAAACTTAAAGCTCAAAAAATAATTTATCATGATTTTATGTTGCGTTTAGTTTAAGTAGAAGCAGAAAAAATAAGTCTGGGAATTATATAAAAACAAAGTTAAAATACAATTAGAGGCTAAAACTATATATTTCCTTCGAAATGCAATCGTTGCAAATGCTTCTTTGAATCTTGTATTTGTTGCTTGAACCGTTTCAAACGTAGTTTTTCACTGGTCAACCAAAATGAAGTTGTACGAATTCAGTTGTGCCCGGAGAGTTTTAGTCAGAACGACTTTTACCTATCGAGCTCTCTACTTTATACTTTATTTTAAATTTATTTCATATAATTCTTACAAAACATAGTTATTACTAAAAGTTGAGGTTGAAAGTTATCAGTATTTTACACTTTGTACACATGCTAATGTGTGTAAACGTTATACATCTGCATAAATAATGGATCAGAAAAAAGTGAGCTAATTGAGCTGTACAGGTCTACAGTTTGAGATTTACTGTGTCGATTTTCTTATGATTACTACAGAATGAATTAAGTAGATCATATTCAGAAAATCGAATATCGAAGTCATCATGATTTGTAAACTCGGCGGGTGTGTGTACTTAAGACTGATTTCATACAAATATAAAACTCGACATTCCGAAATACTTTAGAATATAGCTGCTGCCTTCTCGCATAATTTTTCCCTGAGCTAGATTCGTACAGATACTACTTATGTACCATGTATACTCTATACAAAAGGAAATAAGCAAGTCTCTAAATTCCGCTAGGTCTTCGCATTTCATTTCATTTATCGAGAGACAATGAAGCTAAAAGAGTTTTGAGGGAGAGAAATGTTTCAACGTTATCATCGTTCAAGAAACATCCGTTATATAACCTAAAATCCACTGTTTCCATTAAACTCTTTTGAGATGCAAAAATACAATACAATACTAAAATACCCATAGCAGTTCCGTCGTGCAGGTTTTCATGCTTATAATCTCCATCCAAATCCAACTCAACTCAAATGTGTTCTTAACCTGAAAATGGTAGTCTTGCTTAGATAGTCTTATAACGGTATATGTATATCTATGCTCTTATACAGTTCAAAATGTTGTGCATTAGCATTGGTTCATCATTATATAATTCCAAGATTTGGTTTAGTGGTTCCGGACAGATATGTTACATTGACACGACACAAATAACGAATTGACGTCCCCTACCGTACAACGATGGTATAATGTATACACGTAGAGTACATAGTAGTTCCCAATCAACGTTTTTACCTTTACCTACGCATAATGCAACACTGATTGAACTGAAATTAATGAAATTTACTATTAGCTTATGTTTTGTAGTGTACAACAGCGTGTATCCATTAATAGAATGAAGTACAGAACGTATTTAATGGCGAAGAATCTGGTATCCTCTTACCCCTAAGCGAATACCAAAATTAAATTTTTCGGTGTATTTACTGGACACAAATGCACACTTTCTAATACAAGTAACTAAAGCTGTCATCAGAATTTCGCTCTTTGGACAGATGTTTCATTCTCGGCGGAAGCATTGGGCCGATGTTCGTTCTGACTTGGTGGTCAAAATGATTTACAGGCTCAAGGTTTAAATACTTTACTTCATCTTTAGCGCACAAGTTGGTGATGATATCTTCGACATTTCGCCGGATAGTAATGAAATCCGGCCTGTCAATGGGTTCCTCGTACCAACAGGACTCCATGAGGAGTTTCAAATCATCTGGACAATGGTCAGGAGTTGACATCCGGTAACCTTCCTTCAGAAGTTCGAACATTCTGGCGCTGTCAATTCCAGGATATGGACTTCCCCCGTGAGTAAATATTTCCCAAAGGAGAACTCCATATGACCATCTAAAAGTATGGTAGAATGCAAGGATGATATATATTTTAAAACATTTTGCATGCGGACATTAGTAGAATTAAGGCGGATAAGGTTCATGGTCTTACACATCCGACTTCGTTGTGTATACGTCTTTCAGCAAGGATTCGATTGCCAACCACTTGACAGGCATATTTCCAATTGAGGTTTTCTTGTACCAATTTTGTTCGTACACGTCACGACTGAGCCCAAAATCAGAAATTTTCAGAATTCTGTTCTTGCCCGATACAAGAATATTTCGTGCGGCTAGATCCCGATGTACAATTTTGTTGGCTGAAAGGAATTCCTGTGAATAATCCCAGTAACATTTCACGTGAATAAAAAATCGCTTCTTACGTAACTGCATAATAGCACGGCAGGGGAAAGGAAATGAAGCGAAAAAAGTTACGAGCCTTTGTTTATGACAGAAATTACTTATTGTGCATGCAATGCAATTCTACTTCAATTTCAAAATTGCCTTACCATTCCGCATGCAATCTGCCTTGCATACGACAGCAAATCAAACATTGTAAGCATTGGCTCTGGTTTCGGGTCCTCTAATACTTCTTGTTTGGGCTTCTTCATGAAATATGCGACGTTCTGCACGATCCTCACTTGTTGTTTATTGGATTCTTTTAAAAAATAAAAAATATACATATGAAACGTTTACATACACAGAACAAATAAATAGTATGCAAGAACATATTTAACTACACTCCATCGTATCTAAATCTATACTTTCACCACGCACCAGTGGCGTCTGTATACCTTTACACTTTTATGGAGACAAAAGTAGTTCATAAAAGGAAATGTTTGCATGTATTCGACAGTTTCAAATCAAATGAGTTATGTTGTTGTTATTTTTGGAAACTCATCGAGTGGCCCAGTTTATGAAATTCTATTCTGAAACAGTAAGTAGGAGTCACATTTCAGTTATGCCGCTGAATCCGTTATCGTATATACGTAGTTAATTTCACATGTTCGTAGCAGACTTTGACTATCAATATCTAGACAGGAAATTGATAATTTCCTTTCATCTGCATATGGTTCTAAAGCTTAGCTCATGCTCTTTCGGATGCTACCTTCTACGTGGACTAGTTCGGCTTCTGTCGTGAGTTATAGCCAGAAACGTCAGAAATGTGAATTTTTCGAAGTTAAATTTACGTGCACAGACCGAGCTGGCTTGTCCAGCACCCTGATTCACCAGGAAGTCGATCTGATTGAGCTGGACTATCCTTCCCACAACACTTATCTGCATCCCTGACTTCATTGCATTTTAGAAAATTGAAAACTATATGCGTGGGAGGCACTACAACTCGGATGATGGTGCACACCAAAAGTGTCGTCTCATGGCCGGGACGTCGACCCTCCGCATCCCGTCACAAAATATATTCAGGCACTGGTGCACCGGTGGGAAAGGTACATTATGTTTAAGGGCAGTTATGTTGAAAAGTATAGAAAAATTGATTGAACCTTGTACGTAAAATTTACATCTGAATAAAACCTGCTACGGACATATGAAATTAACTTCGTATTTTCTACATTTCGAGCTGCACCTATACAAATAAACCTAAAGTGCAGCATATTTGTGTAAGAAAAAGCCACTTCGTGGCTGTTGGACAAATTATATATAATTAAGAATTAGTTATAAGTTCGGTAAATTGATGGGCGGATGCGTGCAAATTACTGGCTTAAGATTGTATCGATTTTAACGTGGTGCGGCAAACGCATGTTTAAGTACTTTTGAATGCTAATGTAATGTTTCTCCGCTTGATATAACTTAATAGGTTTTTACATACGGTAGCCATAATTTAGTCGGCTAGAGCTGAATGATGAATTGAATGAATTATAATTGCGGAGTTGGCTTCTGGATAACTTTTAACTTTTTAGAATTTCGTCTGCGGGAATAAATATAAAATAGGATTGATGTCAATCCTGATTTTCCACAACAATTCAACTTTCTCAACTTTAACAAAGTCCACACTTGGTTATACCTTTCTTCGTTTGAGCAGTCGGTTTTCATCCTGCTACAGGACACGCGTAAAACCTACGAAATCAATTTCCATCAATATGACGTACATTCGCGTTGAAAACATGATCAGAAAAACGATACCACCGAGGTCAAACCCCTTTTTAACTGACTGTCAAACATTTTCATCCGGTTATACCTTTGTGTTTGACTTATACTAGCTATTTATAAATACGTCTACAATGCATATGATAATAAAAAAACGCTTTATGATATGAGAATCATAATGATTGTCAATGGCGAATGTAATTCATCTTGAAACGCTTTCCAGCATAATGTAAGGAGTGCTTCATTCAGGCATCGCAAATCATACATCCGCCTGGTTTAAGAAACTCTACAAATAAATATCAAATTGACTGAAGTGAATGAAACTACGTGTGAATTGAGATATGCAAAAATGTGTATTATCCTATTTACGGCTTTTTTAGTACCAAAACCTGTCAAAATTGTTTTGAGCAATAGACCTATCAATCAAAATTTTGGATTATTGAGGGCAATTCGAAATGTTGCAACATCAACTCATTGAAATGATATACAACAATATACAGTATCGCATTTATGAACTCTCTTTTGTGACAAGCAGCTTTTCTTCGGCATTATGCTTTTGATTTTGTGATGTTTGTGAAAGAGTATAATCTTTCAAAACTGCTTTTTTATGCTTACCACAACTATCAGCAGGAATACGGGATGACTCCGTGCTTGCTGTTGAAGCCAAAGCTGTCGTTGTGCTGGTATTCCTTTCAGACTCGGCTGTTTGAAAAATCTATACGAATAAAATTTCATCATTATCTTCCAACTTCCAATATAAAGGTCAATGATTGAATATTTCAGCAACACGTCGGGAGCAAAATAAAGAAGAAACGAGTAATTCATTTAGTTATTGTGAGGGAGCGAGCTTTTTGCAAGCACAGCAATGATCGAAGTCTGGAGAAGTAAAGCAGAGGAAAGCAAATTTGGAAGCGGAACAATAAGACCTCTGCCCTCTAAACACGCCAAACAAGAGAAAAAGAAGCTAGCTTTTGGGAGTCGAGTCAAGATCGACGCCACGAGGAAGCGTTGCAGTAACAATATAGAGTCAAACTCCAACTTTCGATTCGATGAAAAGAAACAGCAACAAGCGTACGTTCTCATATTGCCTTACTTGAGAACGACGTAAATCGGAGCTCTTCTTCGCGACTATCGTTCCACAATTTAGTACCAAGTAATGTTTGAGGTGATCGTGATATTGATAGAGTGATGGATTTGACAATTATTGCAAATAAAAAGGCATGGCTTTCGCAATAAGAATTTGATGTATTCGAGGCAATAATCTTGCCAAGCACAGCATAAATCATAAATTAATTAAAGCAAGGCTAATGATCAGTAATCAGCAGACATGGCACAAAAAAATCAAGAAAAACAAACTATGTTTCATCAGCACAACTTTGCGTCGAAACAACTTGTTTTCTATGGACTTCAAAAGAATACATACATACCCGTCTCAAGTGATTCAGCAAATCTCCGCCGTCGCAGTATTCGACAACCAAGAGTGGAACATGCCTCTTCACAATTCCCACAAGACCAACGACATTCGTATGAGCTGGATCAAGGTTTTTCAGGATCTCGAACTCCTCCCAAAACTTTTCCACGTCCTTGTCGTTTACTACGTCTGAAAGAGACAAAATATATAGACTAAATTGAATTGACCCGAAATAAAACAGTTCGAAGGAAAGGTCACCAAATGAGAAAAATCTCGGTGAGATTATCTGGTAATCTCGCAATGCCCCAATTCGATGTCTCCATAAATTCATATAAATTCTCCTACTCAAGATCAAGCAGCGTTCATTCACAACTTGATAGGCACTCCAACTGTGAGAGGCGTGATCATGATCATACTAGAACGTTATGGTAGAGGAGTATAAGTACGTGACTCATCATCAGACACCAGATTTATTGCGTCTTCTCAGAGGACGTTATCATCACAAGTATGAAAATTACTATCCGCATTCTCACTGCTCAAATGGGAAGAGGAACCGCCGTTGCCTTTGCCTAAGCCGGACTTGGGAATTCATTAGTGAAAAAAAACTTTTTCACAAGATTGAGAAAAAGTGATTGAATCCCATGAGACAAAATATTGATAACATTCATACAAATCGTGGAATATTAAAGCTGTCAATAATAACTACTACGCCTAGATTGTCTGAAGATTAGAACGACACTTTATACGCCATTCATTTAGCCAAGAAAATTATGGATCCAGGACGGATGCAAATCATGTAAATTCGCGAAGAAGTCTGCTAACGTGGTAATCAGGCTTACGTTTTATGACAGTCACAGCAAAGCCACATGGGATTGGGCAATATAATATGAAACTAAATGGTATGGATATTATGGGTATAGAGAATCAGATTATGTAGTATCACTTGATTATTTATTACTAAATGGATTAATATTTGGAAAAATGAATCTATGGAGTTGCCTTTGGTTGAATATGTAAGCGTTACAACATCCTACTGTATATATAATAATACAATGGCAAAACTCTTGTGAATATAATTATAGGAAATACTTTCACACTTTTGTTCTAAGCCTTACTTGTAAACTTTGGAGAGGATATGACATAAGTATTCTTTTTGGAGAGTGATGCTCTGGTATGCTGGGCTGAAGAAGCCGAAAGGATTCGCAGAAAATTGTATACGTCAAAGTTAGGCGAAACGTCATTCGGTCATTCACGAAGTATTAATCTTTTTGCGTTTTAGACACCTCTCTACCATGTAGCATTTACTCCCAACGCGACTCCAGCATAATCGGATCCTTAACGTATCTATCTCGTCACAGTCCTGAGTCAAGGAACGAACTGACATGCGTATTGTGAGTGCATATATATACTAAAACTCCTAACATCTAGTAATATCAATTAGATTTAGCTTAACGTTGGATTTTATGGATGCTTCAATGAGGACGATTAGACATTTTGAATTCTTATTCGCATTTTTTTCAATGAGATAACTAAACCGTGTTAATCCTGTCATTGGCAGACTACCGGAGACAGTACTTTTCCATTCATTTACTTGAGGTTAGTTAACGTGGTGTAAATGGGAAGCTATAGTGGGTTGTTGTATGTTGCAAGGTCAATAATAGAAATAGAAAATCTACGGAAATACTCAATCCCATAAAATATCCGAATAAAAGTTCATTGGAGAAAGTAAATTTCGTTCGTCTATTAAGGCTTGATTGCTTGATTATGATCAACTTTTTCAATTAATGTAGGGACTGGGCGAACCTGTAGGTGTTCTGTATTCCTATCTAATCCATCACTGCAGCTTACCGAGATCATTTCTCCGAAAAATTTAACATACCAAGTCGCTCTACTACACTGACACAATTCACTCGAGAGGCAAACGCGAGAGTTTTCTCTCTCTCCATTTTTCATAATATTGCGTAGGGTAGTTGAAAACAACAAGAACTTACCTCGCAAAGTTTTCACTGCGACAGTCTTCCGCCTCCCATTCGTAAGGAGAACCGCTCTCCTCACAAGCCCAAAGTTACCTTGACCGATTGCATCTCCGAGAATGAGTCTACAACAATCAATCTCCCACTTGGAAACATCCCTGTCAATTTGGGTAAGTTGTATGCTTTCCTTTTCATCGTAACCCTACGATTATCAGGGCAAAAATAGTTTTCCCACTTTTAGTTATCGGAATCAAACGGAAATTATATGTGAAATATGAATGAGACTACAGAAAGAGACAATAAGCTTTTCTATTCAGCATAAATAACTTTGTATTGTGTGCCTTTCTTTTGTAACGAATATCATATCCAGTATTAATGAGAATAGTGCTGCATAATGTGTCGTATCAAAAACATCCCGTCAATAAAAACAAAAACTGGGTTTTATTGCAGGTTGAACACACACAAAAATAAGTAATTAGGTTGTCTACATATGATGTGAGGAGGACTAGGAGAGACAGCTTAGCAAGAGAGAAAGTTACAAAGAAAAGATAAGAATGTATATCTTAATTATGTTGAATCCAACCTCAAAGGTTTCTTTCCGCTTCTTCTTCCGCTGGTGCCTCTCCTGGAAGTTCTTCAATAGGCAAAATAAGCCAATGAGAGTGGCAACGCCGAACAAGGCGAAAAATAGGGTAAGGATCTTCTGAGCCGTCCATGTACTCACAGCCGACCCTTTAAAATGAATAAGAGAAGGAGATTAATAGATTGATAAAAAGCCTCTTCACATACTGACTGATGCGTAATTTGAATTTCATCCATTTTACTGCGTAGAATATACGTAAAGACAGAGAGAGAGAGAGAGAGAGAGAGGTTAACGGAAATCAAAATCTATTGTGCGCATTTTCTCGAAAATCAGATTGAAATCCATTGTTCAGGAAGCTGAAAACCGAGAGGTGCTCAATATTTGAAGAACACACTTCTTTATGCCTATATAAGTAAAGTATATGTGTCAACATTGTGCTAATATGTTTGCGAGGCTAGAGTGTGGGACGCTTAGGGCATGAAAGTTGGAGATGAAATATTTTTGTGTTGGATTGAATGCATAATTTTGTACTGTTTTTCTATGTTTGCAGAGTCTTGCTGAAATGTTGGATGGGATAATGCATACGAATACCTATACATTCACATCCTCAATTTAACTGTGATCTTCTCTCCTTCATATTTTTATGACAGTATGGAACATAAAGCGTAAAGTAGGATTCATAAATGTATATGGGGCATGAAGTTTTTAAGGAGAGAATGTGAAATAGTTTTATTTTTCCCAAGATGAATACAAGTCAACAGGGCATATATTTCACTTACTTACAAGTTAAGTATTATGGAAAAAACTCAAGGCTAAATACTGGAGAAGTCAATGTCATCTCTTGCAAGAAAAACATCTTTGCACAGATCATCCACTTGAATAGATTGTGGATTTGTATGAAAGCTGAATCAACCAAATACTTATAATATTTATGAACAATGAAATGTACTTCTTCGGATTCCATTTTCATATTATTTTTGTGATAAGGGGGAGTTGAGCAATGAATGAGGAAATAACCAAATAAAAGTACCTCAAAACTAATGCTATTAGCTCGCTTGCCGATAAAAGGTATTACATTTTCTTAAAACTCGCCGCCTTCGGCCAGACATACATTAAATGCGTTTCCGTTATAATCATAACATTCAGCCTCTCTTCCATAATTTATGAAAACTCCACGCTTTTAGAAATGAAGTTTATCCGCTCGTAGAACTCCCACATACTTAATACTATTGTTTATACGAAAGTCTATAAATATAAAGCTCTACAACTTGTATATGTAAGCATGTATTATGTATGCATTAGCGATGTATTTTCCGTTCGGCAAAATTGCAGAGTGAGCTGAAACCGATGGAGAAAACATGTATTATCTTGCATGCTTCATTGAATGGAACTGAGTTTTCCGAAACGATGTGAACCTCATCCTAATACTTACATAGTGGAACATTTTGTAGCCTGAAAACTAAATCAATACTGAAGATATAGTTTCGACGAATGGGAATTTTCTAGTAATCAAATACGCGATTCAATCAGCAAATATACTATTGTTGCTGCACTTGAGAATGACAATATATTTATGTCTGTAGGAAGAGAGATATAGCACAACTAATGTAAAGTACCTGTAAACATTCATGCTTCAACACCATTATTCGTGATGCATTTTTTATGACAAAACTTGTATGACAATTTGGGGCAATATAGACGAGCATCTGACAAAGATCAGGAAGAGTTTTTACTGCGTACTTAACACTTACCTTTATAATAGACGACATCCCAAGACGCGACTGAAGGACCGTATGAACTGACAGCGGTAACAGCCACTTTAAACTGGCCTCGATGTTGAGTCATATTAGTAATTTCCACAGCGGTGACATTCCCAGGAATGTTTCCACCGAAAATCCTCTTGTACGGAGAGGACGTGTGCAATTTTCCGTCTACCGCACCAGGTGAGTGGATCCAATCCACAGTCAAGTTGTAATTTATTATTTGATTACTGGCGTTCATGTACCTTGGAGGGTCCCACATGATCCAAAATGTGTCTTCTGTTGCGTTCGCCAGTCTCACTTTCGTTGGGGGCGGAGGAGCTATATAATGGAATTAAGTATGCAGAGGCAAATGACAGCAGATTATTATTTATGGTCGCATAAAGAGAATTGAAATGGGAACCTTCGTTGTCTGGTGGAAAGTTTTACAGACTACAAAAGTGTTAAGTATGCAGGTATCTGTGAAAAATAGCTAGACTACGAGAAATTTTAGGAGAAAGCATAAAACTGGGAAAAGTTTCCAATTTTATATCTGCATCGACTTACGACAAAGTTGAAAGCTGTAGCCACGTAATTGCAGACAGGACGGTATGTGCACGGTGATGACGCTCGCATTGGACTCCCGATTTCCTCCAAACTTTTCAATCACTTTTATTGTATAGTTCCTCTTGAATTGTAGAGTGTCCAACACCACCCAAAATGCAGTATCTCCCTGAAATAAATTGAGTTAGATATTGACTGAAAATGAAAGGTAGGAAAATTCAAGACTATAAATAGAAATAGAATCTAAAATGATGATTTATCAAAGATATGCATTTCAACCAAAATTACAGACACGTTATATGACGCATCTCATTGTATAATTAAAATCATACTCTTATGTCACCTACACCTGGGAACAATCGTCTAGACTTCAACATGCATATTGAAAAACCGCGGAGAATTTATATAACTCTACAACGATGGATATATTCATTACATCCTATTCCATCAACGAATCCTAATTAATAGTCGTATTTACCGAATTCCTCTCCACTTTCTCCATATCTTCATCCATATAAAACACATCAAAGTCGCAGGAAGCGTTGAACCCGGAGCCACTGCACCACCTGATCAAAGCCCTTGGACTAGGTCGTGCTGCGCCATGATCTACGGTGATGCTGACAGCGTGCAAATTCGTAGGTTTTCCAATTGTTTGAACTACGGAGTCTGCAAAAAACCATATGAATTGCAATGAGAGTGGGTGCATTATTAGGTATTATCCAAATGTACATTCTAAGACCTATAACGATACATCATCATATTTTTATATTTCTTGTTTAAATCATGGGAGTAATAAAATTCTTAGTAAAAAGTGACGTCAGTACCGTAAATTGTTATCGCTGGAGACACAACTGGAGGGTATACATATTTGGGCGTCACTGCCGTCACTCGTATTTGAAACGTTTCGTTCACTGTTGTTTCGATCCGGAATAGCCAGTAAGGCTGCAAGCCAAGCATTTCCCATTGACCATTGGATCCCTTCTCAATCACGAAGTATCTTGGGATGTACTCACTTTTTGGAGAAAACAAGAAAGCAAGGTAGCACATATTAAAGCCTTGTTATTACTTTTATATGCATTATTAAAAAGGGATGAACCGACAACATGTGACGCACATTATTACCAGTGCCGTACGTTCGTGTTAGTAAACTAATAATTAATGCATGAAGAGGCTCAAGTCAGTTTTCAAATTATATCGAGTTCTAATCAACTCATATGGACATATGCCTCCTTCAGCGTAATATCCAGTTCGATGAAAGTTAGGATAGGAATGATACATATTGAACGTAGTACATAGAGAGGGTGAAATGAAGCAGAAAATCAGTTCCACTTCCAATAAAGGTTTCGTTAAACTGACATTTCCTTTCGTATGGAATAATCCGAACTAAACAGGAAAAAAGTGGCTTGTGTAGAGAGTCTCTCTCCTATTGTATATTGCTTGTATGACTTCAAAAGTCCTGTTTAAGTACAAGGGTTGTTCCAAAAAAACTAATTATATCTCGGGAGTAATGATGCTGTCTCCGATGATGAAACTTGATTAATTGTGCACATCCGTCGATGTGCGTTTGACTTGTTTTTCATTAGCAAAAAAATTACAGGGACATTAAAAGCAAAAATAAAATATTTTTTGCTCACGAAGCACTTCGCTCATGCGTGGGATGGATCCTTATTTTTACGAGGGCGTTTATTGTACTTTTCAAGAAAAATCAAATGAATATTAAATTTCACGTTTGATCACATCAATAGGGCAAATTAATACATGCTACGCTCATGATAATAATGGCAGACAGACGTAAGATGACAATTATCTCAAGTGAAGGTTAAAAGGGTTATACGAAGACACATCAAATATGAATTTATTTTCGTACTTTAATAACCTATAAGTGTATGAAATATGATGGGTACGACTTTCGTATTTGAAGATGGAAAACTTGCAAAATCCTACTTAATCTTCATAATGACTTTCTATATTAAACACTCAGGTTATAGGTTTTCACTTTCCATTTCTGTCAATGTCAATAGAGGATGAAGAGTCAATTCGTTATTGCGTAGAACGTCGAGAAGCGCACCATGAATATATATTTTGTTGATTCACAAAAGTTGATTCATAAATACGAGTTTTGTTTCCTTTTGAAAACAACAACAGATTTTGTCCTACTTACTTCATACTTTCAGGCGAAAGAGCGAAAACTTTCTTATTCATCTGCGTAGGGACGTAGAATTGTTTACTCCAATTTGTTACGCAACACGCCCCGGAAAATATTCGCGGAAATCAATGAATGTATTATGCGAATCACTACAATGTTTTCCTGGAATTTATATTGCTAAATATGACTGTAATTGTTGCAAGCGTCGTAAAAAAATTATTAATTGCCATATCGTATATGATCCAATATATGTAAGTTTTCGAGCTAATCGATAAGTATACGACGAAAAGGTTAAAGGGGCAATTGTGAGTTAAAATATTGGAAGATACTTTTTATGCTTTTTCCATTATCTTCAGAACGTAGTAGTATTAGCAAACATTTTGCTGTCTTCTACCATGTACGCATATTTAACCTGTGATGAGTAGATATATAAATAGTCAAGGCAGTAATTAGTCGGCAACTATTACGCACCCGCAGGAACCCTACCATGAAATGATAACATCAAAGCCAATGAATGTAAAGAAGCAGGAAGTGGCATTAGATGAAAAAGCTGCTTTAAAACCATAATTACACTGTGCTCCGGAATCTCGTGGATTTGTTTGTGTGTGCCGTGGTGGTGTGGTGGTTTTAGGTATAAAATAACTTCTGACGAACATGTATACTTTTATTTTTTTTACCTTGGCATGCCACTGGGTGGTGCAATAGAGTCATTATACTCCATCCGAAAGTTGGTCCTAAACTTCTCGCTGGCAACATGGGAATTGCAGTGAAACATGGGAATGGGTCGAGGAACGTCTGCCTTCTCAAATTTCATCTTGCTGCTTCTCTCATCCAGAAGTAAACCAGTGGGCAAGTAGTGGTTCATAGCGCATCTGTTCCAAATTGTTTGCATATATGAGGACATATCGCCGTTGGAGGAATTTCGACTGTTGTCCAGTACCCATTGAGTGGCTTCATGTGAACACTTGAAAAGTCAGAAAGAAAATTTACGTTATCATTTTTTACTTCCGTCTCAGTCTACTGACAAAATCTCTTGTTGCATGATAAAAAAAAGTCTCGAGTGGGTTGAAAGCTCAATATCTAATTCTTGACAGCGTTTCCCCCCGACCGCTCTACTTATCTACATCAATGGAAGAACGGACCATCATTTTTTGGAAGTAGCACGCATCACTACGCTTCAGTGATTAGGAGGAATATTTGCACCAAAAGCTTATAAATCTCAGTGGGAGACTTTCTCAACTGCTTTCACTCATGCAACATGAACATGAAAGTTGCGTTGTAGAAAAAGTTTCTGCAATTCTTCACTCCAAGCAGATATTTCATCACGACTGTGAAAGCTACAAGAACTTTGCTAAACACCGCTCATCTCGCTACGCTTTTATTTTACATTTCACTTTCAGCGTGTTTGCAATTTGCAACCAGCAGACGCACAATACCGAAACCTATGCAAACTAGCCTATCTGTTGCTTTGAGCTAACCGTACTAAAGTGCTGTGGTACTACAGAAAGGTTGGGACTTGGGACGCGAGATATATTTTTGTTTTTCCAGAAAAGGACCACTTATATTTTTTAGTCTCAAAAGCTTTCTCACAAATACAATGACGTTAGAATTACCCCTGAAAGCATCTTATGCAATTTTGTAGTTTAATATAATAAAAGCTGAAAAGCATTTTCCTGCTCTCAACTACCTACGTTAATTGTAGTTGTACCACAGAAAACGGAAGTAGTCTTTTAGCTCTTCTTTTTTAAGGACGACGGATTTTTAGCTTGTGTCTTATTGTAAAAAAAGCCTTGTTGAAAATGTTTTTTGTTCTTCTTCAGCGAATAAATTATTTCATCATGGTCACTTCCTTACGTGAATATTTATTTAACATCCTGTTGACGAGCTTCAGGCCTTCCATAAAGGAAGATTTAAACATATAACTCATCATATTGTTGCCCATTAAATAATTTGTTTACGTCACACAACAGTTTACTTTTTACTTGAATATCAAGGTGTTCCACAGAATTCCTGATACGCATTTTCTCGAAAGCAACAAGAAAATCCGGAAGGTTACAATATGAATGATGCTTGAGAAAATCCGGTTGCTTAAAAGTATTTGTTAGAACTACTACGTGTCAAACTTTCTGTATAAAAATGTGTCATACCAGGACCAGGACAAGGGCATGTGTACAACGTACATATAAGTAAATATTATAAATTATTAAGAATGACGCACACATAGGGCTTCCTTGTACATTGCTCCGGACTCTGGACTCTTAACGGAACTGGAGAACACAATTATGCAAGTCCCCATTCTTCATGTGATACCACGTGCTACAGCTCAAGAAGGTATTGTGTAGGCATGATGGGATCTCACGCGATATTTATCGCGGTCTCTAAAGTCTCCACCCGCAAACCAAGCACGTTTTTGTTTCAGGCGAACTTGCAAGAGAATATTCCCAGTCACACTTGTCACCCTATCTAACCATGCAACCTAGACCACTATCTGTGTTGAGAGTGAACACTTCATGAACAGAGACAACGTGTTGTCATTGTCCAGCAAAAAAAGCTATACTTGAGATGGCACTTGAATTGAGACAGGCCGCTTATAGACTCGTGGAACGTTCTCATTGTGCTGAAAACTGAAAATCGATAGCCAGTACCACGTGGTCTCATAAATTACAGAAGATGAGAGAGACCTTGTGAGATTTTAATGACTACACTCTTTCGCAATGCTGCCTCACAGTTTTCGATCTGGTTTCCAATTAATGTCACTCATGCGTTCTATTCGAGTTTTTAATGAATTGCATATAATGTAAATGACTGAGTATTTGCAACTTTGTTTCGAAACTCGTCAAGTTTGAAAAGAAAGGTCTCCACTGAACCATTCAACGAAGGATACATGATGTACACTTGACTCTTCTGACTCTCCATATCCGCAAAAGTTGTGTCATTATAATATGACTTTTACATATTGAATGACATGCTAATTTACACAAGTTACAAAACCACGTACGCCTTCACACTTCCCAGTATTCGTCGGTGTTTCTGTGCACATATAACTGCTCATTGATATTCCTTCCATACAATTAATGCCTATGTGCAAAGGATGTTGATTTAGAAAGTTTGTTTACTTTTTTGGTTAATCACATATAACCAGTGCCCCTGCACGACTGACCCTGAATGTTTAGAACTTATGTGACTTCTTGCTGTAGGTATCAGTTTTTGAGATGTAGTTTCCTCCTTATCTTTTTTTATTCAGGGAAATGGAGGTTAGGAGTGGGTGGAAATCCCTTGTGCTTTCATCTTCCTTTATTTCAGATTTCGAAGGAAATCCGTAAAGGAATCAATATGATTTTCTGCGAGACGCATCTAATGCAATAATCAAAAGTTTTTATTGCAAGTTGGATTATCATTCCCTCTGGACCAACACGTCGGCTAGTTATCGGGATATCAAGAAGGCTGTTAGAAAGTTAGAAAACTTTTTAACACCCTGCCGCAAACAGACAACCTGAAGCAGGGAAGTTACACAAATCAACCAAGGGTCTCAATGAAGTGGAAAAAGTTTCTTGGACAGTCAGCTTCGGTTGAACAAGTTGGAGGGTGTGATGCCTATGGTAATCCAATTACGCAAGGAAGCAAACAGGTCGAAGGGGGAATCGGTGTTGGAGTAAGTGGGACGAATGCGGCCTTGCATGAAATGTTCCCGCTGGAATTATCTATATTTCACTTATTGGGCTAGACTCGGACATAGCCAATGTCTTAATTGTTAAGACAAATGAGTTGAATGTACACTATACACATTCTGTGAGATACTAATTTCCATGTAGGTACATGACTGTATGTGACATTTAAACTTAAATTAATGTTTCTTCTATACACCTAAATATGTGTACTATCTTGTTCACAATTCGAATCCCAATCCAGACACATGTCTCAGACTGATTTCGTGTATTGGGATGAGCAGAGGTATATCGTACAAGTCGCCATATGCAAGTAAGTTCTACAGAATTTCGCTGATATTAGCGTCGCAAAATTTCATGACCAAAATTCTGGGAATATGGGAATGGTATTTTTGTATTTCGCCGCAGTAGCTCAAATGACTAGCATTTTTTGAACAAACTCCCGTCACAACAAAAAATACAGATAGAGAGCAATCATCTCATGCTTTCATCAAACTTCGTTCATGACACTCAAGAAAAAATATATTCAACCTTCTTGCATTTTTAAATGTCAGATCTGGCACATATGATCTTTGGGAAGCAAATAAACCTTAATCCTTTCCTCATTTCAAGGTTTGCGGAGTTTCACGAAAAGAATCTTATTTTTACTTCAATCCTTTTCCCCGTACTTACTACTCGTGCAAACTACAACTGCTGAATAGAACCACAAAAATTACACGGTAAAGCTAGACATAGCTCAATTTCCAGGTTATGAGCCGTGTCAAAAGAAATATATAATATAAACAAGTAAACGTGGTATATGTAAGTTGCCAGAATGAGAGATAACTTCAAAAGACTATATAATGCTCGCCGCGGAATATCACAAAGTGAAACATATATTCCTTATCAGTACCTTTTATTTGCAAAAATCGACCTCTCCTCGCCCCACCATAATGGATTCCAGATGGTTAGACAATAATTTATTAATTGAGTCATCGTGAGATTGTAATAACACGACATAATGGATGACGGATGGCATTATAACTATAAGCAGCCAAGGTGAAAGCTTAAAAATGTTTAGTTACGGCATTATAAACTGTCTGGTTAAACATGCAATTCCCGGGAGACATCTCAAAAGTGAACCACTTGACACACCTATTCGACAAACTGTATTTAATAATAAAGCCCTCCTCCCATTTTCAATGTAGCTATTCATAAGTAGACGCTGACCTACACATAAGAACGGACAAGTAGACAGACGTGGCAGGAAGATTGTAGAGAACACGCTCACTTATTACCACATGTAAGGCAAAAAAGTGTCTTGCTCCTTGTAACACAATCACATCAAAAGAGAAGATGCTGCAAGAAAAAGTCTTATAACATCAAACGCCGAATTGTATTCACATCCCAATTATTCAGAAATGCATAAACCATGTTTTGAGTTTAATGATATTAAATCATCTGCAGAAGGTGAAATATGAAAGCATACTTCTATTATTTCTTGGGCCGTTTGATGAATACGGGTGCAAAGTGCAGTATAATTTACATTGTAATTTGTTTGCAAAGCTTACGCAACTATGTATGCCATATCAAATATCACGCGGAAAATGGAAAAGTACAAAAGCAAGTTCGTCCTTCGGGCCACAGTTCACGGGAATAAATTCGAATTATTTAATGTAATAAAAAGGTAAATATCAATTATGCTGCATGAGCGGTTATGCAATTTATGCAATTGACCCGAAATACATATAATGAACCACATACGATGGTCTGCTCACTCGACATCACTTCAACCTCAAATTGCATTTCTCGGCCCGACCATTTCATTGATCTGTAATCAAAAAGCCTTAATTAAACGCCTTGTTGGATCGGGTAGGAGTATTTCATTACACATCAATGAAAGGGCTGAAATAACTCCAAGTGGCCATCTGTCCAATCCTCTTTTATTTCCCCAACATTGATATAGTCTATTCAGAAAAGAAAGTTTCTAATAAAGCTGTCTGTCATTGCTTGAGATTCCCTCTAACCTAACCCTTTGTACTTCTACTCCTAAGCACTTTTTCATTACAGTCTGAGCTCGCGCCGTGCTGAGCTCCATACAATTGGAAAGTTTTGGAGTGGTGGGTATGTGGAACGCTGCTGGAACGAATTTCATGGAATCTCTTTTCCATAAAAAAGTATGTACAAATGTACCTATTTGTCTGAAGAAGAGATATACTTAATAAAAAAGAGTTCAGCACAGAATTCCTATTACGTCTGGATCGAGATAAGGTTATTCCTACATTGCTTTCGAAAGTGAAAGCGTTTGCAACAGACACATAAAAGAACACTAAACTTTATTGACGTGGAACAGCCATTTCTCACACATATCTGCCTCAGCAGGATCGTAAAAATGAGCCTGCAAAACTGCCATCGATGAGTAGTCTTCACTTGTTACACCCACCAACCAGTAATCATGCATTGCAAAAGAAATGTCGACGATGTATATTATTGTTTATCTTACCTTTGACACGAATTCCTTGCATTTGGCATCAGTGTTTCTGCATGCTGCTTGGTTCATGATTTGAGACTTCTCGTTCAACCTTGGCAAAGTTCCGTTTTCCTAGATAAGAAAATCACCACACATCAAATATTTGCGATAGGCATATCTTTTATATATTTCCATGATAAAGTTATAAGTACTCAAGTTTTTATTGTATTTCTACATATTATTTCATTTTGATGGGAATGAAAATGGTCTGCAGTGATTATAGCTGATATAGGGAATTCGGAGAAAGGTAAATACAAGGGACAGAATTTCAAAACCATTGTGAGCCAATAAAACTACAAAGGAGATCTTACGTGAAAAGTAACTAGGCTGGGACAAAAATGTGTCTCAAATTACACTGACGTACTCTCTGTTCTCATGTGTTGGTCTCTGGAAAGATGTGTCATGAATCGAGTGGGACAAACGACATATACCTTCCTAAAGCTTCCGTGAAAAGTCACCCAGTGACGGACGGGAAAGGATTTTGTTTTATTGGTTCACTCGAACAACAAAGTTATGCCATATGTGTTTGCTATTCACCAAACTCACGGGAAATGAAATATCCTATTGCCTATAGTACTCAACATCACAGATTCTGCTCCTTTCAGATAACAGAATCAAATTTCCTCTTCTCAAGGATATTCCTCAGGTTATATGGAGAAAATGGAGAAAATGAAATGCTTCAAATCCAGACAACTCCCTTGATACGCTTTCTGCTGACCGCTAATCGCATTTCGGTCCAACGATCTCATATCATACATTACACGGTCAAATAGTAATTGTTTCTTTATAAGCAAGCACGTAACAACTCGTTGTAACAAAGCTTTTCGATATGCCAGTACCTACATATATATATCGTTCAGCGTCGTCTGCAATTTCGTTTTTATTACAAGGGAAACACACACACACACAAAAGGCGGTACCACTTTTTGGAAAGTTGGTTTTCTGTTTGGATTGTTGCACTTCCTGAAAAGGCAGTTCATTCAGAACTTTTTTCGAATCCTTTTGCCCTTCAGCTGGATCAAAGAAGACGTGTGTTATTGTTGGTTCATTTCACTTGAGGTGAAAGAATAGATATTCTAGGAATAACTCTCCGCAACTTGAGATCCTGTTTGTATGCATAATAAATGCCGAATATATATATATTGCATGTACATTTAATTATATTATGCTTTCACCTATGTCTGGGATTTAACATTAAAGTCTACAGTTTCTCAGTATTTCCAGAAAATCAGAACAGGTTTACTAAAAGATTTCAACCACACGTGTGAAACTATGCTCACGGCGAACTGACTCGCTGTGATCAGTGAAGTGGATTTACAAGAGCATAGCTAATATATGTGGGACGGAAAGAAGGAGTGAGCGTCCTTCAGGGAATGGATTTTTAAAAGGAATTCAGATTCATCAATCTTCCCTTTCTTCTATACATAATCGCACTTCGTTGAAAAATCAATAATGCCTTTGATGAAAGGATGAGGTTAACACTTGGATTGCTACTTATCTTCTCGGATAGTTACTTTAAACTAAAATACCAAAAGTGTCTGCTCATCCATTGTAAAATCGTACTACAAATGTACGATATAGATTTGCACGGCCAACTGAAATCAGCCGATCACCGACGAGCGTAGATCACAATAAATTAACCTTTTTGATCCTTTTATTACCTGA
>JAQFZW010001222.1:0-30871 GCA_034687055.1 Heteromurus nitidus
TTATTGATCTTATCAATAACTCTCGATAAGAAGAGCTGCTTAATAAGCGCTCAATAAGCGCCCGATAGCAATGCATACTCCAGAATCAACTCCCACAGACCAAAAAATGCACAAAGGAAGAAAAGCTATATAAAGAATCCATCCAATACCACGATGCATGCATGAATGCGATTTGTCATGTGCATAGTCCATGAGTAGGTACATGGTTCCACATTTCACGCAGTACATATATGTGCATATAGCTTGCACTTGAACAACTTGCCCTATTGCTCATATCGGAACATTTCGTTTGTTCCTATAAAAAATACTAACCTATGCAAAAAACCGATGTGATATGGGATGCTTTTCTACTTTCTACATCAGCTGGATTTCAGGTGGAAATGCCAATAGATAGTGCTCCTACAATATTGTGTGGTAATCTAGTCCTCGCTAAATCCAGTAAAATCCTAATTCTCTTGGCAAAAATACCAAACATATGTACTTAAAATACATATACAATATATGACTTCTTAAGTTTATTGTAATGTAATCCTGGATCACTGCGTTTCCGAAACCGTTAAAAAGTCCTAGTTCGCATATCCTTCCAGATTGACAACAACAACTTCCTCAAACTTGGAAATAATAGGTACTTTGCAGATTTTATTTTCTACCGTACATCATACATACATTATGGTATATACAAAAAACAATTAGGCCTGCATGTTTGTGCATTACTCTGAAAGACTCAAAAGATATCTCTATACGTCACGTAACATAGCATAGTTAGTATTGCTGGAGACTGGACACTGGAGATTATTATATAGAAAAAGCAAAGCTACGCAATTTCTAAGAATTCGTAAACTTGTCACGGAGGAGGATCCGGTTGCGAGCGACTGTCTCCTCAATCAAGCCTTTTTTTATGATTCTATGAATGTTATCTTAATTTTCTTGACAGGCATAATCATATTTGTGAAAGGATTCGCTTAAACTTGTATGCAATGACTATAAATACATGCTAGTTAAACATGTTTTCTTCTACACATAAAAATAGAGATTGCACACAGTAGAGTTTACGTATTACATGATCTCGTATTATGTACCCCCATTTCAATCAATCATTATGTGATCATGATCACTGTATTAATCTGTTGTTTAAGAAAATTGAATGAATATTGTTTGCTCCGCTGTCAACGGCTTAATTACACACACAGCTTTTGGTACAGTCGACAGAACATGCCCAGACATGCTCCGTAGTAGATCACAGGAATTTTTTGAAGGGAATTCTCGATAACACTTTTTTCATCTCACACAAAAGGAAAAAGCATATATAAGCTATGTCTTTGGTGTAATTCATCTTTGACAGGTCCATAATGCACGTGTTTGCTTATATGATAATTACTATTATGTTGCAAGCGTATCGCATCTGCGTCAGGATGAGAGCGTCCACAGTTCAATTACATATCTCTGCAGCTACATGCATTTTAACGAAAGCACTGTGACTGATGCCTTCATTCAGCCGTTAAAATTTATAGAAATAAATACTTCAAGAACCGATGATTCGTGCAAAATAAGAATTCCAACTTTCATATAGTTATTGCCACACCACTATAACTGGTACTGGTGAATAAAATCAAGTGGAGCGATTGTGCTTTAATTAAATTGAATCAAGTACCATATTTATCATGTTGTAAGCACTAAAATTACATTACTCACAAACGATTTGAAGAAAAAGACATGTTTACACAATGTATTACTCATAAAAGATTAATATTAACATTGTCTATTTGCGGTTCAATTTCTTTAGTATTTTATCTTTGTATTTCTACCTATTTGTAACTTCTCTGTGGTTTAGGGTACAAACAATTCTGGGATATCGCTAAACAAATAACTTTTTATATGATTTTCCTTGTAGGAAAGAAAATATAAAAGCGTCTTGGACTTGGGGTTTGGAGCATGTTGTAAATTTGGAACCTCACTCGTGATCTATTGTGCAACCAACACTGTATTTCAAGCAAATTTTATGCATTTCATATTTTAGGACCTGTTGGTTTTGGTTACCTTTAATAGCTCTACGCTACATATATTCATAATACATCCGATCCAATTTCCACAACAAGAATTGGCGTCACCAACACAAGGATACAACTCAATCAACTATACTGATATATATACTGCATTCCTGTGCAGACCTTCCATAACTGCACTGAAACGCAATAAGATATTTAATGAATGGATCTGACTTTTAAGCAGTAAGCACGAGACTCATAAATTATGCCTATGAGTATTGCTTGCTCAATTAGGAAAGGTCATAATATATCTCATCAATCGTACGATGTTTTGATGATGATGCGAAGTGCGTAAAATTGGTGTTACTCAAATTACTTTTTAAATAGTATCCCAGTGAGTATAATTGAGTGCTAGATAGCGGTCTCCAAAACAAGTGTTTTTCTACTGCACAAATTGTTCATGAAGTGATCAGTGACTATTTTTGAGTTACTCCTTAAGTGTATAGTTTAAGCAGTAAGCAGCTAATCAAGGAAATGACGACGAGGCAACAAAGATCGCGTTGATCTGAGAAGATGCATAAAAGCTGAATGAGAGCAGCAGAACATTGCAGACTGCGTCTGAGACTGTGAGACGTGTATGCAATTCATTAGTCATCGCAGCAATCATCACAAAGATTAAAGTGCATAACCGTTTTTTATTACAAGAATTAACAAAGTTCATTAACTTCCCATTTTGGGCTGGGCTGTGTATTGTATTGTGTGCATCGTGTCGTGTACAAATTTGTTCTCCAGTTGTAAACGAGAGCATTTTTGCCTTATCGCAATAATGATAAAACGTGGACGAACAGTTTTGCAAATGATTGCATACGTTATCGTGCTGGTGGTTTTGTGCTCTCAACCTGGCCAAGGGCTGCATCCTGTGGTTCTTGGTAAGATATAAAAAACGCTTCTCTATAAATTTGATAGTTTTCATTTATATCAGAAACGGCAATTTCATAAGAGTGAAATTTGATGATATATAGTTCCAGGGGATGGGGGAAGTCAAGTTGACGCGAAACTAGATAAGCCAACAACGGTACATTATGTTTGCACGAAGAAAACGGACGACTACTTTAGCCTCTGGCTCAACTTGGAGCTTCTGGTGCCATTCGTTATCGACTGCTGGGTAATTTTGAATTATGTTTGCAATTTCCTTTACTCATGACAGGAATCCATTCTTTTTGGATACACTTATGAATTTCCACATGCAAACCCTTGTACAATAACATTTAAGACCAAAGACGATTTTTCATCAAGCTTACACATTTATTCCAATGTCCAGGTTGATAACATGCGACTCTCATATAACGTCACAACCCGAACTACAGAAAACAGTCCTGGAGTCGACGTACAAGTTCCAGGGTTTGGAAATACGAGCACAGTAGAATTACTGGACCCTTCTGGAGCAAGTCCAGGAGTGTATTTTAAAAATATTGGTAAATTCTTTAATTCTAATGCTTGCAGGCATGACATATGCATAAATAGTTTAAAACGGTGTAAAATAAGCATATAACGGTAATGAGTGCGTTGTTTTCATAATGATCTTGCAGTGGAACAATCCTTAATTCCCTTGGGTTATACAAGAGACAAGGATATCCACGGTGCTCCTTATGACTTCAGGAAAGGACCTCACGAGCTGGACTATTGGTTCACAGATTTTAAGCAGCTTATTGAAACAACATACTCGCAAAATGGGAATTCTTCAATCATACTCCTCAGTCATTCGATGGGTGGGCCAATGTCACTTCTATTTCTTCATGGAATGACGCAATCCTGGAAAAACAAGTATATCAAGGTACTGCGCAAACACTTTGGAATGTACATAAATATTTGTTTTATTGGTCAAAGTATACTCGCATATTATTCATGGATAATCTTATATAGACTTAACAAGCAGACATATAAGCTCCTCCAATCATTAAACACATTAGTACAACTATGCTTATCATATTTTGTTACAGTCACTTATAAGTTTGGCAGCTCCATGGGGTGGATCGGTGAAAGCGTGGAAGGTTTTTGCAGCAGGTTGATTTCATTTTTGATGTATTTCATTATAGTTTTCTGAAGTTTTAATAATCATGAAGTATTTACTAATTGCCATTCTGGTTTAGGGGATGACTTGGGTGCATACGTATTACCAGCTCACACTTTACGTGGAGCTCAGCGAACATATCCTTCAACAGCGTGGCTTCTCCCATCAAAAAATTTCTGGTCGAAGGACGAGATAATTGTGGCTTGTCCAGAGAAAGGGAATTACACTGTGTATGACTTTGAACGATTCTTTAAGGACATGAACTACAACGTAGGCTATGAAATGTGGAAAGACACGGAAGGATTGCTGGGCAATCTGGATCCTCCTGGAATTGAAGTTCATTGCTTACACGGGATTGGAGTTTCTACCACAGACAGGTATGTCCTTTATAGTGCTACATCAATTGTTTTAAAGAGTGTATTTAATTACCTACAAAACCTTATCTTTGGCTCAGGCATTTTGTTAAAAATAGAACGGCTATCTATTATCTACTTGTTTACCCTACGCTTTATCTAATATTTTATGTTTGTATTATGTATGTAGTTTTAGGTACACGAGTGGCAAGTATTTTCCAGACAAGCCCTCCCTCGTCACTGGAAATGGAGATGGAACTGTGAACTCAAGAAGCTTACGAGGCTGTCTGAGATGGGCGACTGCGAGTGACTCATCCCCAAAAGAGTGGCAGAAGGCTAGATTCAGAACGAAGAGTCATCGCTACATAGGTCACTGGAAACAGAAGCACTACAACTCAGCCCAAAAGTCGGCGAAAATTTTCCAGAAGGAATTTCCTGGAGTAGATCACATGCAAATCCTAAGGGATCTGAATGTATATGAATACGTGAAGAATGCAGTACATGGGATGAATAGTAGTTGACGATAATAACTTTAAATTTTCCTTCATCAGACACACATTACTGTGTTTGCGTGCTAATGTAATCTAGATCAAACACTTTAATGGAATTTTGGGCTTTAAGATATAGGGACTTAGATAAAACGATAGGAAACGTTAGGTCTGGCAAGTGGTAAGAAAATAAGAAACGAAAGTATCTCTAATTTTATGGAAACCCAACAGTAGTTTAAGAGGAGATAATTATTGTTACTATTATTCTGATCTTACTCCGCTCGGAAAGAGTCTAAAAATGTAACATTTGCTCAGACTTTCTTTTCTATTCTCGTCAAGTTAAGTTTTTCACACTTTTTATTATTTTTATTTTAATGCACTTTCGTTTTACACATATAATGCTTCATCTTAATGAAGCTTCCTCACAGAACAAAGTATGCTAGCATACATCCAAAATAAGGATCAGTCACGTCACAAAAATATACAACGTATTTAATGTACCTTCATGGCAAATACTTAATCTGAAACAGGTTTATTTATGGACACAGTTGTAATATATTTATAGACTGTTTAGAGGTCGCCACATTTTATGATATCTTCCGTTTTCTTAGATGAATGATTTTTTGCTCAGTTTTAACTTATATACTCGTGATAATTGTATGACTTTTAAATACCAATTTATTTAAGTCAAAAACCTTCCATGCATTTTTATGTACCCGATTCAATAGTCATGCACTTAATTGTCCTTTTACTGAAATTGACACCACATTTTGTACTCATTATTTACAGGATGCCACTTAATTTTATTTAGTCAATAAATGTATGTGACTTTACACAATTACGTAAATGATATATAATTGTGCGAATAAGGACAATTAAGTAAACGAGAAAAGTTTATAAAATAAATGATGTTGCTACTCTAGAAATTGAGTAACTTAATTTTGTGACGGTCAGTAATTTAATGTTATTGGGCATTTTAAATAATATTATCAAAAATACACGATCGAAATTAAACTGGTGAAAGTTTTAACGACAGAAGCGGAGCTAATTAATAAAGCGCTCTGCGTTTTCACACTTTTCAAGAACTTCATCATTCATCAACAAAAAGTAACATATAGACGCCGTATGTAACGTCCATACCTTCGTCTCAAGACACCCCAGAAACGCGGGAATGAGCCATTTCAAAGCGGAACGTGGATTAAAAGCATTTTATTTGGTAAATACTCGCACACGTTGTCCAAAAGCAACTTTATAAAAGTGCATTTACACTTTACACTTTTGGACAACAACATGTTCAGTGAAGTTTTTTAATTAAATAATTAAAACTATTTTAATTTGTGCCGTACTATTGTGAACGAGTTGTTATTGTAGTTCTGTGGTTTGTTTGTTGGAGGGATTGGGAATGATTTGTGAACTAAACCCACATTCAACATTGACTTGTTTGTTGAAATCAAAAACTGAATTTTTATTATTGACAATTTGCAACTTTAATTTTTAATTGATGTGTAATCATGAGTGGTATTGCAGGGAAATTGAGCCGTCATGTGCTTGGTATGAAGGTAAGTGATGTAACAACAATGATTATACTAAGAATACAAATCATTGTTGAAAGTGTTGATGTTTCACATTCCGCATTCAACATGTTAAATGTTGAATGTTTGATTTATAGCTTGAATTGATAGGACATAGTATGATGTGTGAGTATGATGATGTAGCGTCTAATTGCAATTAATGTGCTTGTTTTCAGTTTATGAGAAAAACTAAGGACCATGCTGATAAACAAAAAGTAGAGAAAGTTCATCGCCAGCATTTTGCACCAATTGAAGCCAGCTCAACTTTGAAAAAGGAAATAGTTGGAGGAATGTAAGTTTTAAAAATTAAAAACATAGTCGTTTTGTAGTTTAAGTTTAAAGATATTTAAATAAAGTAATACACAATAATTGGAATCATATACACTTATACACACCAACACATGATACAAACATGACACACACATGATGGTTTAAGTCTCCCCTTATGTCCGTCTTTTGGGGTACAGTTTAAGTTTACATTATCGACAAATCATTTACGGAGTCAGCTTAAGCTTAGATTGTAAATCTAGTCATCAGATTAGAATATTAGTTGTATGATTTTCTTAAAATTAAGTACGAATTACTAGGATTTTTTTTGCAATCGCATCAAATTTGATACATTGGTAATTGGAACCTGAAATTTATCCATCTGAAGTACTATACTATCTCAAGAAGCAGTAAACAAAGTCACGTAATATTGGTTCCAGAAAAGCTGAAAGCACCTCTACATCCTCAACATCAACGTCAGTAATTGTTGAAGAATTATGGAGTTACAATCAGTGCGAGCGCTACATATTTGGCAGGCAGTCGTTTGGAGGTTTCAATCCAACTGTAGAAAACAATGTTAAAAAGGGGATATGGAAGCCCTTCTATTTGGACGAGGCTGAAAATCCACAGGATGATTCCAGTGAAGATGAGGACATCAAAAATCAGTCAGACGTTGATGTCTCCGATGAAGAAATGGCAAAAACTTATGGAAGTTTAGTTGGTACATTAGCAAAGCGGTTCAGAAAAAGGCACAAACAAGAAGAAGAAGAAGAATCTAAAATAAAGTCAGAAGATAAAAGAAAGGGAAGAAAGAGGTCTAATTGGGGTAAAAAGTTCCAACGTGGTAATAAAGACAATAAGAATCTCTCAGCTAAAAATCAGTACCCAGAAAGGAATGAACGAGGAAACAGGCCTGGTAAAAATTGGAGTTGGAAAGGAAATAAAGGTAAACGCCAACGGGAGTCAACTGGATCTACTGGGTTTCAGGATGGAGGGAGGGGACCTTCATCAAAACAAGGGGGTCCTTCCCCGAAGCGTGGTCGAGGAAATGGAGATCATGAACAGGAGGCTCCACCTCAGAAGCGCAGGAAATTTTTAAAACCATCGGACGATTAGCGTTTAAATTGAATTAATGTACACTTTGTGATTAAATGCATTCAGTTATTGAGGGTGCGCTAGTAAGAAATCACGATGTGTTTTTATGTATAGTGTTGAATTTGGACTGCTTTAGAGTAATTTTTCTGTACAAAATGTAGGTTTTTAGAAGTCAATTTATACATGAAATAAATTTCATATTTGTATCCCAATGAACGTTGTTTGTGACTTAAACCATCCGTTTTTACACTTTTTTACACATAACTTTCTCATCCTGAAACAAGACTTCTAACTTGCTTGAAGAAATTTGTTATAATGCCATATATGGGTTAATAACGATTCATATTTCTTTGCAGATACTAAGACACTTCTTACACCAAGGTTAACAGTAAATAAGCTATCTTAGCTATCCAATTAGCACCGCACCCAATTAATTTCTGAGTATCCCAGCCCTCTCAATTAAAATGAAGTCTTGCAGCTCTAACGAAGTCAAGGTTTACAACCTTAGTGCGGGAAAATCCCTTCCTGACGTAAGGGCTGAAAACCTATATTGTACTGAGAAATTCAATTGCCATTGTGTAATCATGTGTAAATTCATCCCTTTTTTATATTACAGTGGTTATCAGAGCGGAAGAGGCGAACTTTACAGAAAGGCGATGTCGACATTAGAAGACGAATTGAGTTGATACAAGATTTTGACATGCCAGGCGTCAGCACAAATATTCAAATGTCCCCAGACGGCGAGTACATCATTGCAACAGGGATTTATAAACCCCGAATTAGATGTTACGATGTTAAAAACTTATCCATGAAATTCGAACGTTGCTTCGACTCGGAAGTAGTTCGATTTCACATTTTATCGCCAGATTATTCCAAGATAGTATTTCTGCAATGTGACCGCTACGTTGAGTTTCATGCACAGTATGGACGCTATCATAGATTACGTATTCCGAAATTTGGGAGAGATTTAGCTTACCACACCCCTTCGTGTGATTTGTACATTGCTGGTGCGACGAGTGACGTGTTCAGGATAAATTTAGAATTAGGGAGATTTATGACGCCACTGCAAACCGAAGCTAGTTGTATAAATAGATGTGTAGAGAATCCAGCGCATCATTTAATGATGTTTGGAACACAGGAGGGTAGGGTCGAAGCTTGGGATCCCAGAAGCCCTCATAAGGCTGGCGTGTTGGATGCTGCATTCCATGCCTTTACGGATGATACTGAGTATGCAAACAAAGAGAACATTTTATTTAAAGAAGTAGACGTCCCAACAAACAATAGCTACATTTATAATCTTAAATTGTTTCAGTGTGACAGGTATTCCGTCGGTCACCTCGCTTGCATTTAAGGATGGACTTACCCTTGGAGTTGGAACTGCAACTGGTCAAATAATGATTTATGATATTAGATCCTCGAATCCATTGTTGGTTAAGGATCACTACAACTCACTTCCTATAAAAAATTTGCAATTTTTTCCTTCTGAAAATATGGTATTTTCAATGGACGAAAAGATTGTCAAGATATGGAATCAAGACTCGGTTGGTAAAAATATAATTATGTTCATTTTGCGCCGAAACACTTTTTCTCCATTTTTGAAGGTTTAAAACACTGCTCTTACTTGTGTTTGTATTTAAAAGGGCGAACCGTTCACTTCAGTGGAAGGAGAAGTTCAGTTTAACGATCTATGTGTTGTGCCTAATACTGGGATGTTTTTCGTCGCGAACGAAAACAAGAAAATGCTGTCTTATTATATCCCGGTATGAACGAGTCGACCAAATCAGTTTAGGTTGCTAAAACTAATGAATGCTTATGAAGAAAATTTTCAATTTTGCAGTCGCTAGGACCAGCTCCACGATGGTGCTCGTTCCTAGATAATCTGACGGAGGAGCTAGAGGAATCAGACATTTTAGCAGTATACGATGATTACAAATTTGTCACTGAAAAGGAATTAAACGAGATTGGATTAGCCCATTTGGTTGGAACGAATCTACTGAGGGGATATATGCATGGATATTTCATGGATATGCGACTTTATAGAAAGGCGAAAGCACTGGTTCAACCATTTCAGTTTGATGATTTCAAGAAAAAGAAGATTAGAGAAAAGTTGCAAGAAGAAAGAACCAGTCGACTCAACCTCAATGTAAAAATTATGCCTTACAAATTTTTTAATTGGTCATTTTATTAAGGTATTCTTGTAACCGTGTTTAAAATATCATGTTTTTTGTCCCGTGCTTTAGAAATTACCTCGTGTTAATAGAGATCTTGCTATTAAATTAATGAGCCAACCTACCAAGAAATATGGAAATCTGGCCGAAGATGATCGTTTCAAGAAAATATTTGACAATCCTGACTTTGAAATTGACAAAAGTGCAGATGAATTCAGGTATATATATAGCATATCGTTTCGTTCACGTTTAAAGTGATTCAAGATTTGCGTAAAAATTCAATTTAATATGGTCTAATGACTTTTACAGACTGCTGAATCCAGTTATTTCAAAAATGGACAAAAAGAAAACCAAGAAAATTGTATCAATGTTTGAAGCTGTTAACGAGGATGACGAATCTGAAGGTAAAAACAGTTCTGAGGAAGATGACAGCTCCTCCGATGATGACAAAGAATGGGTTAAAGAGGTACGAGAGGAACGAAGGAAGATTAACAATGAGCAACGATACCGGCAAAGGGAAGACGATACCAACGCCTCGCTTCAGCCTAAGTTTTACGAGATCAAAGGTGGTCAGGATTTCAAGGTTTCCGATCTTAATTCTAACGAAAGGCGTAGATCATCAAAGTAAGCTTATTTTGCAGCACCATATTACATTTCTAAATTATAATTCAATATGGGCATCCTATAAAATTATTAATATCTTTCATAATACTAGGACCACTTTAGGCGAAAGATTGGTTCAAGACGATGATACCTCTGGAAGTAAAGCAAGGCGACCATTAGGAAATAGAGAGATGACTTTTGATCTAAAAACGGTGAGTTTTCGTTGACTCCTGGGATAAACTTATCCTCAAGACAATCACTTGATGCACTGCCTGTATACAAACTACTTTAAAAACTACAGTACACTAATTATTATTAAAAATTTGCATCTTTTCAAGCAGAGGAGGCGAGATACTTTCAAGGAGCAATCCCAAAAGCATCATGAAGAGCGGAGGAAAGTTCGAAGGTCCGCCGGAGGATTAAAAAATAAGCGACAAGCATGGAAAAGCTGAACATATTTTCAACGTTTTCAACATAATTATATAGCTATTAATTGATGTATAAATTACTGGATGATATCTAATTTTCATATGAATTCTAACATCGCGTTTCGGCCGGTAACGGTTCTGCAATAAAGCGAAAAGAAAGTTACGAACATCGGCATGTCTTGTGCATATACAAATTCACTTGAAGACTTGTGGGCGCATGTTACATGTGCACACGTATGGCTAAGTACATGCACATTACTGTGTCTTGTGTTGTGTATATCCCATGTTTTCATCCGTGTGGGTATACAAAAACAGATGAGAGCACATCAGCAGGACTTGTTCCTGTGAAATAATTTCTAATAAAAAAATTTCAATCTTAAACCAGTTAAAAATTAAACATGGCTTTTAGACAGACTTTAAGCAGGATTCACGGCCTTAGTAAAAGTGTCGTAACGATATCCAGCGTTCGTCCCATGGTTAGCGCCACAAGTGCAGTAACTTCGAAAGGACCTTCTTCGAAGGATGTTCCCCCAACACATACTGGACAGGTTAGAGTTAATTAAGTTTAATTAAGCCAATTTAAAGTAAATTATGAAGTGTATGGATGTTCCGTAGTGAAAAGTTGTGTATTTTGATATTACAGCAATTCGAAGAAGATGATTATCGAATGGCTCGGTTTACTGATAAGAAGAAGCACGTTAATAGGAAATTTGCGATTGATCTAATTGAAGAAGCTCCACCTGCAGAGCAGAAAAGTAGGGTTGTGTGGTGTGATGGGGGTGGTGGACCAACTGGTCATCCTCGTGTTTACATTAACTTAGTAAGTTAAATAGCTTAATTACCCATTTCTAGAAATTTTTTACTGGAGCCGTGAGCTTGGAAATTGTGAGTATAAAGTGACTGGGAAATTTTTGTATTATAGGACCAGCCAGGTAATCATTCATGTGGATATTGTGGACTGCGCTTCTTCAAGAAAGATCATCACCACTAACGTACTTGAATCCATTACAAATTTAATGTTGGATTAAAGAATAATAATTGTTCGCCGGAGCAGGAGTGTGTAACTAGAGATGTATTTATATGTACATATATACCCACCTGAAAATGTATGTGTTGGGACATAGATTTGCTCGGGTTGTAGTCACTTCAATTTCAAAACAATTATTAAAGTGTATGCAAAGTAAAAGTAAATTTAAAAAATTTAATTGAAATTAGCATTTGAGTCGTAATATGTTAGTACGTCACACGCTACACATTGTGCACCACCAGAATACATGAAATTTTGAAATTATTGTAATTGTGCCATCATTTCAACCAACAAACTCTATTACAGCTAAATTAAGAAAATTTATTGAGGATATTCTTGCATCGAAAGGGAATTTCTTATGATTTTGGCAAATTTCGTGGTGGGATGGCGGATATAATGTTATTGCTGATCCTAATCCTAGTGGGTCGCAATTCGCAATGGATTGCATATAGATAATCCCAGGATAATCCCGATAGGTTTTGATAAAAACCTTTCGGGATCTTCTATACTTACACATTTAGCAAATACTGGTTTGATTCTGACTCCAAGTTTCATACTGCGATTTACATTTACACATATAGCTATGTACTATATTATCCTCATGTGTTACTCTTTTATTTGATGCAAACTTGCGAATCCATATTTATCGCGTCCGATAAAACGGAATGTAAAAGTAAACTGCATATTCTCTAACAAATTTTCATAAAATGGCAAAATATTCCAAAAATGACAATTTTCCCCATTTCACTTTACGACTTTCCTCTACTTTCACTCGATCAAATAATACGGATATTGCCTGTATCAAAGATTGGAATTTCTCATCGTTTCATATGAATTTGTTCCTTCATTTCAACAACGACTTTTGTAATGGAAACGGAGGACGCTTTCATTTCATTCATACTCATAGGATGCCATTTGAGGCACGGCACAGAGCACAGCCAGACACAAAAACTTTTCTTTGTGTTCGTGCGACATAAACGACAGGTGAAATCATCAATTGGACATCAAATCCTGTTTATATCATAAAAATATGTCTAAGATATAGGCAGATGTAATGTGATTTTTTACCGGTCCTAATTCCGGAAACAACGTAGTCTTATGATTTTGATTTAGTTTCGTACAGCGATATATATAATATATGCTTTCTCCACAAATTATAACACATTAACCAAAATATTGAACTTAAATATGTTATCTGCATAAGTTTGCCACAATTCGCATACACAAGATTCATATGATTTACCTGGAACTGGAATCATCATTTCGAAAAGTAACGAAAGTGTCACACGCAGTGACACGAGATGAACGCACGCTATCCTCGCTTTAAACTTTTCGGTTTAACCACAAAGTACTCTGGAAATCGGAGCTTCATGACAATTATGATTATTGTCACTATTGCTTTCACCGTCCTTAGAAGTCACGCTTAAATGAAGATTCTCGTGTAAGAATTCTCGCGATGCGCAGTTGTAGAATAATGTGTTGATTGCCTATAAATATGAACTACTTGCTATATGCTAATATGCTTTTAACAAACCCCAAACGTTTTATGAAAATTGTTCATATGTATTTCTGAAGTTAGTGAAAGTCCACACGGATGGGTTCAACGTATCAGTCTTCCCTGGGGAAAGTGACTGAACGCCTCTGGCTCCTTCTAAAGGGAAATAAGTTTAGGAAAATTTTTGTCAATTGTTAATTCTGCAAATAATTAACAGATTTTGTCCTAAAATGGCGAAGCTGGATGATGCATATAATAGTGCGTCCATGAAACAGCCGAAGAGGGTGTTAGACCTTTCAAAAGTAAAAATTTCGAGTGATGCAGAGTTTTTTAAATATATTGACAAAGTACCAGAGCTTAAGCTGCGTCCCGAACAGGTAAGCTTCATCATATTTGAAGTCGCAAATGTCACAATTGGCTGAATTGGTATATACCCATGGTGCATGGAACCGTTGAAATATGTGGAGGTGGCGTCTTTGCAGGTGGAACCCGAAGATGTCCAAATCATTACAGATTTCAGCTTCAAGTCAGGTTCTCATAAGCAAGACACCCCAGGGTTCAATGTAAAGTCAACGAAATGGAAAAGGCAAGTTTACCAAGACCCTTTGCCTTTAAGTATGCGATCCACCCGGCTGGAGGATCTGTGGGCGTTGGATATCCACTGGAAAATGTTGACCAGTGATCGTCCCCCTAACCGCCTCGATGGAGATGTTTTCGAGCGTCTAGTCGATCTTGGTAGATTTGCTCTTGCAGCTCGAAAGCAGGAGCAAGTCACAATCAAAGCGATAATGAGTTCTATCATTGGAACTCCGGCGGTTACATATCTTGTAGCTCTGGGGTTCATTACCTCAAGAAGCAGTCGTGGTGCACTCGAGACGAGATTGAAAATGTGCAAAAATTGTGGACTTGAACTTTGCTCTGGTGCATTCTGCAAAATTTATAGTTACGACGGTTTTACGAGAATGATCATGGACAAGGACGAGTTTGAGGTCGAAGACGAGGAGGAACTTGCTTTTTTGAAGCAAGTCTCTAAAGCTGGAACTGCAGGTCCAAGCAACCCTGCAGCCGCTACAAAAAAGCCAGAAAACAAGAAGAAAGGTGGTAACCTCAAAATGCAGATAAAAAAGGCAAAGAGAAAGAAGAAGAAGAAGAAAGTTAAGGAAAATGTGGAGCCTGTGGTAGCGCCAGATGACTAATTGCAAACCTAGATAATACCTATGTACGTTATATAACTACACAATTTGTGCAAAATTTTATCACACACAAAAAAGTTTTTGATATAAAAGACTTAATCATATGAACTTTCACCCGCTTTCACTTCTCTCAAAATTTCACTCTTGAAACCTATAATAACAACTTTTATTATTGTGGAAGTTTGTGGGATATGTGTATCTGTTTCAGTGTATTGCAAATATTGACTTTCACTTGGCTGGTATTGGTTCAGTAGGGAAACTTATCCTGGAAAACTACGATTTCCTACTTTATATACAGACAGAGTTATTATATAGAATTACTGATTAGAGCTCATCTATTGTTTGGATACTTTTTTATGTTTCCGTCAATGATTTCGGGGACTGATTTCTCCCTTGTATTATTAATATAGCAATTTATTTGAGATCTATCATTCTAGAATTCCTGGAAACATCAATGAAAAGTCTTGGAACGAAGCAAAACTGAGACAATTGTATGCTCATGACATGACAGGACACAAAAATGATAAATGATAATGAGTGCCTTGCGTGGCCTCGGCTTGTCATGTCAAGTGAAAGTTGGAAAGTCAGTCAAAGTAGGCGTATGGAAAAGGTATAGGGTTTTGGGAGAGAAATGATATTTCTCTTTTTCTGCACAGGGTATTGTTATGTCTTATTTGTTCGATAATCCATGTTTTTAGGATATTGGGACACATTCACACATTGATTTCCCCTACGCATGCTACATATTATGTAGGTTGTTTATGCTTCTTTCAAAGCTAAAAAACTCATGGATCTCTGCATGATCACAGGCGATCTGGCCAATCTCCAGCGAATATTTGTGAAAAGTGTGCACAAACACCTAATATGCCATTATTAGAGTGAAAGCGGTTGCCTTTTCCTTTCTCCGTTATTGCTTCAATATAATCATGGCTAAGCTAGTTTTATTGGCACATTGGCTTTTTCTTCAAAATGTGATTTTGTAATATAAAAGAGAAAGCGTATGTATAGATTTGCACCGTGATAGAGAGAAAGTTGAGTTTCTCTATGGAACATGGAATAAATTGTTATAAAATAACATATCATTATCATGTTTGCAAAACGACACTCCAAGTGTAACATTTAACAATTTTGAGCTTAGTGACTGTAGAGTAGAAAGAAAGCTCTTGGGTGCCAGTGACGAGGCAAGCTACATTGTAAAGAATAAAAATAGGTTTGGGTAGATTTCAATGAAAAAGAGTGAAAAGAAATACGAAATGTAGGATATCTCGATAATGATCATGATTCTGTTGGAGACCATTCATTGTGCTCCTTCCTTGACACCGACAACGCTAAAAATCCAGATAATATGCTATATCTAAACAACTATAAAAGTTATTCAGTTACATATTCAATGCTATTTGTAATGGGAGAAAGCAGACATTGCAGCTTTTTCCATATTCCATTGCAGTGGTGAAAGTTGTGTGCAGCAAACAACTACATCAAAATGGAAGTTTGCCTCTTGACCAACAACTTCTATAAAAATCGTGCGAGTTTCCCTTCGATATTATCAAACACTCCATTCATAGATTCTGGATAAGATCTCCAGTTGCGTTTTTGCGTAGAAATTAGCACGCCACACAGGGGTCGTATTCTATACTCACCTGAATGGCTCTCAAATTAGATGATCTGCTTAGTAAAAAGAAGGACCCACATCAAATTCTTGACTTGTCTAAAGTTCGCATTAGAAACCGTGAAGAGTTCGAGAAATACTTTGATAAAATCCCTGAATACAAAATTCGCCCGGAGAAAGTAAGCTTACATAGAAGACTGCTGGAGAAAGTACACATTATTTCATATAACAATGTTGAGAATGTATAATTGTAATTTCTTTTCTTAAATCAGATCCGACAGGAAGATGTACGAGTCAGAGATACAGATTTTTCTTTCCGGTTCACGAAGAAAGAGGCGAAGTATAATGCGAAACATACATTCGCATATGGTGACCCTGTGCCAGTTAGCATGAAAACCGTTCGAATGGAGGACTTAGCTGCAGTAGATATTTCCTGGAGGATGCTAACAATGCTTCGCCCAAAGAATCGACTTGAGGAGGAAATCTTCAGCCGTCTGGTAGAACTAGGCAAATTGAAACTAGCAACGAGAAAGTTAGAAGCTAAACTTCTTGAGGCTGCAACTAGCGGAGCCCCGGGTTCTCAAAGTAATGCGATAATGGCAAGTATGGGAATTATAATTATGAAAACGAGACGCGGAGGCACTGAAACGAGAATAAAAACTTGCAAGGAGTGTGGGGATGAACTTTGCACTGGAGCGTATTGCAAAGATTTTCCGTACGAGTCGTATACAAGGATGCTTCTGGATAAGGACGAGTTGGAACGACAGGAGGCGGAGGAAGCTGGGCTTGCAGGGGGACGAAATAGAAGAGGGTCCAAAAATAAGCCAGGGGTGGGTGGAAACGCTAAGCCTACTCAAGGCAAGCTTGGGGCCAAGGGTAATGGGAGCAGCAAGTTAAAGGGTTCTAAACTGAAACGTAAAAAGAAGAAACGAGGTAAGAAGTCACAAGTTAAAAAAGGATCAAGTGAGAGTAATTCAGAGGCAGAGTGAAAGTCGAAGTTGTAAGATGCTACACTATTAACCTAATATCATGTAGAAAAGTCGGTGAAACATTTTTGTACCTCTAACCCGGATTTTATTTATTTCATAAATTCCCAGCAATAACATACATTTTCCGATATATTTAAGGTGGAACATATTTGTTGCTATAAATGTAGCGTGTTACTGTAACAGTAATCAAAATATTTCATATAACATGAAGGAAAAAACGTATTTTTTTGCTGCATACAACTTTAACCCAAAAGAGGTAGTGCAGCTAAACCCTTAAATAAACCCATATAATTAAACACCAATAAATGTGAGCCTTTAAAACTGAAATCTACATATATTTCTACTACTACTTCTACTAATATTTTCCTTCACCTTCTAAGCGCTAACATCTATCTAACTAACTATCCATCAAACCATCGATGAAATTCAATTATATTGAAAACTTGACAATCCTTAAACCTGTGTTGATGGTAAGGCGCAATTAAACGAAGTGCATGGGAAACTTCTTGACGAAGTTACCTTCTCTCTGAAGCATTTTATTCAAATTTTCGTCAGTGGGATCTCCGTACTTGCATCTACAGAAAATTAGGCATGCATTAACATAAATACATTAATTTACTATTTCACTATCGGTCACGTTCATAATGAAATAGTAATGCACTTACTCGAATCCCTCGCACAACTTCTTTGCACGATCTAAAAAATAAAACACCACGACGAATAAGATATTTGATAACATACATAATGACCCTGGTCGGATTGAAATGGATGAAAATGATAAACTAAAAGTTTTTACCTGCTGCAAGATGTGCGTAGTATGTTGGAGCTGGCATTTTAACACTTTTGGTGCATCGTACATACATATAGCACAAGGTATAGGCAAGGGACTGCAGGACATCATGACTGAAATCGCTGTCATCCCACAGAACGTGATACCTGGACGGACGGCTTGTTCCCTTAAAATTGACAAAGAATTTGTTTTAAATACACCGTTTGTACACACCTTCATAGATGTATTCGTATTCGTCTTTCTCAGTTCATAACTACCTAGATTGATCACTTACCATCATTCCCTTATGTGAAAGCAAGTAAAAGTCCGTTTCCGTTGCGTGGACTATTTCCGAATCAACAACGGTCCCTGCAGGTGCATTTTCAATTCTCTGTAGTAAAGGGACAAGAAGATAACGTGATTCATCTTAGATAAGTACGTAGCTTATCCCTATTGCTTTGTTTCGTAATATCGACACTACAAGAGAAAATCATTATAATTTAGCAACTTACCCCTGGAGTCGGGGTTGCAAATATACGTGTCTTATGTCTCTGCAAAAAATTAACGAATGCTAAATTGCATTACAGTATTTCATTTCGTGTACAAATACAGCTACAGATTAGAACTTACTTTTTGCACAGTGATGAATGTAATTTTTGGTTCGTATGTTGACTTTAAACTACGGCAAGCATTCCTAATAGCTTTCATTTCAACGTGAAGCACCTGTAACATACTCATTTTTGCCATTATCTTTCGAATCATTTCAAGCATGAATTTGTATTCATTGTTTACGTTTACCTCTGGGAACTGCCCTTCTCCAACTCCATCGCGAAAATAAATTATCTTCTGTGGAATGATGCCACCAGACCTTTGTCGAAATGAAATTAGCATATTCCTGACGATAGCTTCCAAATCTTGAATTACTTCCGCTGCCCCAGCCTTTTCCTTTCGTTGGGCACGGACCTCAGTCATATAAGGCATGCAAGTCTTATCCAAACTGCCTAAAAACGGATTTACATTTACTTAAACTAAAAGAACTTTGAAGAATGTTACCACAAGCTGTGTGAAGTATCTACCTGTTACCGCAGCATAACTTGGCATTACAAATTCCCTCCCGTTAACCTAAAACCGTCAACATTTAGTTTTAAGGATTTCACTTCGGTATTCATAAAACGCATTTAATTACTGTCACATACCACTTTCTTCGATCCAGGTGGAGCATGTGTAACATCCGCACCCAAAACTAATATGGGACAATCCATTATCAAAGTAGCGAACTTTGATGCTTTATTTCGATCGAACGGAGCAACAGTAACATGGTTAATTCCACCAAGTTTGCTGTTGATTTTCAAAAGGATATTTTGTACCGTGGCATCTTTGCAAACCGAAACATTCTTCTCCGCAACGCATTGCGTTAATACTCCAACATCCACTTCGGCCGCATGCTTTATCTGGCCGTACAAAGGATCTCCTTTCCCAGGGAATACTACAACAACCAACTCGCACTCGAGGTAGACAGATTTAAAGGTATTCTTTAAAATGTCCACGTTTGCCAACGGATCATTGTTTCTTCTGCATCTGGAATCAGTCCAAATTACAGGATCTGTAGCAAAATGGACACCTTTGCTGGACCCATTTCGCGTCAAAGATCGGCAAAAAGTGCTGTAAAAGTTATTAACTCTTAAATATTAGCCCGTGACGACCCGGAAATATACGTTGCCTTTATATATGTAAGTTTATATAAGTACTCTAATGCATCGCCTCTCAATCGAGGACATCCTACAACAAGCACGCCCCAGGTTTTCACCTCCACTGGCTTGTAAAACGAAAAATTGTTGGACCAAATTTCCCAAGTTCCGTCTGTTGGACTAATATGTGCAACCTTATTCCCCTGTCATGGAGTACAAAGATAATGCTTAGTCTCGAGCTCGAGTATGAAAATTTAAAATTAACATGTATTTTCCTTTAAAATCTGTAATCACCTGCGCTGCTATCCCATATCGCAGTGTTGGGGGAACCAGTACACGGGCCTTCAATTTTAGCATTTGATCGGAAACTTGAATTCCCAGTCCATTAACTACCTCATTTTGTGGTAGATTCATGTTTTTAACCTGTCAAAATAAATACAATAAAGTACCATGTATTTGCTAATCAATCGGAACAATAATGCAAGCCAGATAAACATCTGTCAAATACATACCCTGTCCAAAATGTCTTGCTCCAATACAGCAGGGTCCCGTTTAGCAAATTTCAGCATTTCACTGGTCTGGTTTCCTTCCAGCCTACGGTTATAACTTTGCCCTTTTTTGATTGTACATAACTGGAAACAACAGGACTTACTTTCTACTAAAAGTTGTAGGTTTTTGATAATTCTGTTTTCGTTTTCATTTGAAATACCTCTGCGGGGACCAATGCCGTTTTTCGAATCACTAACACTGGACCATTTGGGTGCTTGAGTGCCACGCCATACCTTTCCTTGTAATAATCAAAAACCGATACATTCTTATTTTGATCGTCCCAAAAAAACTTAGCCTCTCGAGCACTCTTCTCGTGCAAATCTCTAATCGGACCTCCCAGCTTCTTGCCATCCACAACGTAGGTTATCTTGCAACCTTCAGAAATAAAATAATACACCATTTTTGATGGATAGGTTATAACTTATAACAGTTGTAAACTATGATTCCTTTTCACAAATTGTCAATAAAATCAGTATGGTATTTACTCTTTAACAAAGCCTTCGCCTCCTCGCATTCACAATAACTCCAGCTATGGCGTTCTTTAGGATCGCGCATCACTTCTTGTAACACTTCCAGCACAAGCTTGTCAAGGACAAACGCGCAGTTTGCAACTGGAAAATGAAAATAGACGTTTTCAGACAACGTTGTGTGACCAAGCCAATGAATATTAGAGGTGCATACAAACTTACTATCAACATTGAGGTACGGTTTCCAACCCATTGCAATATTCGCGGACTATAATGAAAGCAATAGAAATATATTGATTGAGACATTGAGAGCTAGTGTACGGTTACATGGTACACTCTAGTAATAGCCCCCTCGTAGCCTTGGGGGAACACTTTCCAGACGTATTTATAGCCTTCAGTTTAAAACTCACCAAGCCCCTCCAAGCAATTAGACCTCCTCCCAACTGTTGAGTAGTCTGTTGAATAACCGGTACCATCGTCGATCGTCCAACCGCAAAGTACTGAAAATTCGGGAAACTCCGTACAAACGCGTTGCAGGCAGCCTCAAGACCCTGTCGTTCCTCCGGGGAAAAGTTGTATCCACGAAGAGTTGCATTTCCCTGGAAGTGTCTTGCAATTGCTGCTGTACTAATGGTATGTATATTTCCTGTTTTCTGATTCACTGATTGTTCAAATAGAACCGTAACAACTCCTTCATCATCTTCTTCCATAAAGCCCTTCTTTTTCAGCTCGGTCAATTGAACGACATGCTCCATGGGAATTTTAACCTCTTCCAGTTTCTTTGAAGAGTACATGTTGAAACTCCCATCTGTAGCTATTCCATTATGTTTAGATTCCCTCCGGATTTTGGGAATAAGATAATCCAGTATCACCTTTGTGAGGTGCTTTGGTAATCTTTTAGCAGGAGGCTTCCCAATCTGTAAGTCGTCTAAATGATCGCCGGCCGCTCCAACGTCATACCCTTCTTCGCTAGCTGGACGTTTCCTTTTAGATTTTCCCTGGCCCTTCCCATTTCCCTGAACACCCTTTGCGTCATCTTTCTTTCTGGGGCGTTTCATTTCGTAGCAGATGTCATAATGGTACAAATCCGGAATAGGAAACGACTTCTCCCCAAGGCTTGACTTGATCAAGAAATGATTGACGCTCACATCAATCGTTTTCACTGCCCATTGAGCGGGAGGTCCCACGTACTTTTGGAGTACAACCTCTTCCTTTCTTCCAAATTCGTACGGCTTCCACCCATTTGTCTGGACATTCTGTTGAGCTGGTGTGTAAGAACCAATGTACGGGTCTCGGCACTGACTTGGATCTAAAAACTCCGGAGGAGGTCCTCTGTCAATTAAAGGGAGAAAGCTGGATATATTTTCAATTTGTTGATTTAATTATATATTATGTACAAATGTACACAGCATAAATACATTTCCTTTGTGATGAACGAATAACGAATACCTTCCCCTTCCGCCTCTGCCACCTCCACCACCGCCGCGATATCCACCTCTTCCCCCACACCCTCCACCACTATTATCACGCATTGGCGTTGAGTATTGATCACTGCCTTGTCTTCCACTTACAAATTGCCTATTTCCAGACGGACGACTTCCTCTGCCACCTCTAGGACCTGGAATTCACCAAAGCACAAAATTTATCACAAAGTCTCAACTCAATCTAACAAACTAACAACGTCACCACGGCAACCGTGTCCACCTGCAGTTCAACGTCAACCTTGACATACAAAAAAAAAACTTTGACCTTACCTTGACCACTCATTTTGCACTGTTGACTGCCACCTGTTGACCGTTTAATGTTCTCCTCCTCCAAGTTTGCTTATAGAAGCTAAAAACGTCTCAACAATAGAAATAAGATATAATTTAGAATAGAAAAGACGGCAAGTTTACATTGAAAGCGTAAAATTTGTTTGTTCTTCAGCCACGAAAATCTCCGGAGTGAAATGTATCATAGACACCATTTATTACAACAACATAACAATGGTAATAGGATTTCAACGATTAAAAAGCAGTAGAACATGACAAAGACCTATGGCCAACTGTAGTAACAAAAAGACCAAACACATCGGAATTGTAATTTACTTCTAAAACCAAAGATTACTTTCAATTGTTTCTAAAGTGTATAGCTTTTGTGCAAACCCGGCGATTGCTGACGGGGTTTGCTCGAAGAGTGGAAGTTTTTGAGATGTGATGCAGGCGTAATTTTACATACTCCGTAGCGATTTGTTTGATTAATTCCACACTATGTGATATAGGCAAGCTCTTATTGGATTTCGTGTCAATTTCCATATACCCGTAGAATCTGATTCCCGGTGTTCTCTCGTCGTTGGAACATTCTTCGACAAAGCATCTTCTGGACTTCATTGTTTCAATCAAGCTCAATATAATTCAACTCTTTAAACCCAAAACAAAGCGAAACCTTTGATGAAAGTACTCCAGCAATTATATTTAAATACCAAACTCCCAATAATTAGATTAATTTCTTAATTGTGACAATGAGCTGTAAGTTGCAGTGTGGAAATGGGATCCGATCATATGATCACATCGTGTCATCATAATAACATGTCATGCGTACTTCATGGTAGTTTTATCAGTTTTAGTGTTGCCGAGATACAAATCACTCCGGAGATTTTTGGAGGAGATGAACAGAGATTTCGGAGATGAGACCGTCTTTACGCTTCTATTTCTAGTTTATATTTCTATTGTCTCAACCTTTATCGTGATCTGTGACAAAAACCAAAACAAAACGCTAGAAAATGTCCCAATTAAATAAACACTTGACTTGGCACCAAATTAATCTTGAATGGCTAGAGATGAGAGATGAACAAAGTGGACCCTAGTTCGTTCATCGTTGATTTCACCAATTTATTGTAATGCTGATCTAGTTTACGTTTACTACGTTAAATTATGTTGTAATTTGTTTCATTAAATTTAAAAAAATAACTAACTTACCTGAAATTTATCAACTTTAAACTTGTATTTTTGATGAAAGCACAATGTAATATGCACAAAACGATAAAATAAGAACACAACTCGAGCTTGGACTCCACTCGCTCGACTAAACCAGGAAATATGCGATATGGGTGCATTTAAAGAATGCGTAGCAAAAAACGTTCCGGAATTGAAGCAAAACGTACGTCGTCATTAGTCACTTCTTCGCATCTATGCACCGACGCCCACCTCTGCAGACCTCAAACTGCCCCTCCTTCAGCTGCCAGAGGAAGCGGCAAGTTGAGGCACATGTTTACCAACAATTGGATTGGAACCTGTGGAAGGAACTGCTGCAGCAGGCAAACTAGACCGGACGGATAACTTTAATTTTTTGTATGGATTGTCGATTTCATTTCGGGAAAACTTATGATGGCACTGGAAAATAGTAATGTTTCTGAACGTCAATTGTTCAAGCAAGGTGCAGAAGCTCGTCTCTTCATCAGCACTTTTTTGGGGAAGAAAACGATAATTAAGGAGCGATTTAGTAAGAAATACAGACATCCGGAATTAGATGAACGGCTAACTAAGGAGAGAATGAGAGCGGAGCTCAAAGGAATTCTCAGATGCAAAAATATAGGTAAAAGGCAAATTTGATTTATATTAAACCATATTTATTTAAGGTCTTAACATTGAACGTAATTATAGGTATAGGGTAATTTGGTAAAACCGTACAGGTAATTTGCATACAGTCTGACAAGTTTTGTTTAAATTTCAGGAATATGGACACCTGCAGTTTACTTTGTGGAAAGCCAAACGAATTCTGTGTTTATGGAACTACTGGAAAATGTCGATACAGTAAACATCTACATTGGGAAGTTGTTGAAGGTACCCGAAAAAACCATTCAAGTTGAACTTTTCGTTTTAACAGCTAAGTTGGTGTATGATTTTTATTTTTATTCTGATAATTAATTTCAGGAACCTGGACAAGGCAGCCCAGATGATAAATCTGTTCCTAAACTAAAGCAATTAGCTGAGGAAATTGGAATCACAGTCGGGCGAATGCATGCTGCTGGAATTATTCATGGGGACCTCACCACTTCCAATATTTTGATTGAGAGGGGAGACCTTGGAAAGGAAACAACCAAGCCGAGATTAGCTTTAATAGACTTTGGATTAAGTCGAGTGGACAATTCTGCAGAAGACAAAGGTGTTGATTTGTATGTCTTGGAGAGAGCCTTGACAAGTACCTTTTCGAACATACCCTGGTTATTTGAAGTTATCCTAGTTCGTTATCGAGAAGCTCATGGAAATGGTGGTGAAGAGGTGAATAGAAAATTTGAGGAAATACGGCTTCGTGGAAGAAAACGCACAATGGTAGGTTAGAATTAGCAGTAAATAAATTTTTTTATTTCACCGAAAACTATGTGAAACCGGGTATCAGTTCTTCACAATAATATGTTTCGTATTTTGAAAAAAAATATGTTCCGTTATGGTTTACGGTTCAGTGGTCCAATAGCTTAAAGTCTTGAAGATTGGCCTCCTGAAAAAAGGCATAACGTTTAAGGGGTCACATTGTAGCATTCTCGAAGAAATTAGCACTGAAGCACAGAAAACTTTCATTCTTTCCGTACCTGCGGCTACATAATTTTCCCCAGTAATGTAGGACGCATCATCACTGACGAGGAACGACACAAGTCCGGCTATCTCATCAGGTTCTCCAACCCTTCCCAAAGGCACCAGTTCCATCATTTTGTCATGAATTTCTTGATTTGTTGTTAGCTGAACAAGAAATTTGAGTTAGCGCGAAGAAGGTGAAAGGTTAAATGCAAGAAGGTATACATCAAAGAGTTTATTGCAAAGCACGACTTACTGCATTACTGAAACGTGTTCTGATCACACCCGGTGCGACACAATTAACACGTATGTTCTGAGGTCCCAACTCTTGTGAAACAGCTTTAGTTAATCCTAGTAAGGCTGTCTTACTAACAGAGTAGGCACCTAGGACCTAAAATGGCATACACAGAAAAGCTTTCTCAAAGAAATTCAACAACAAAATAAGTTTTCCATGTCTGAGCATTTACCGCAAAAGGTTGAAATCCCGCAATGGATGACACGTAGACAACATTGCTACCCTTTCTCTTCGAAAGATGTGGAAGAACTTCTCGTGTAAGGAGAAAGGCTGCTTTCACATTGATTTCGAATATTTTATCCCAAGCCTCCTCAGAACACTAAGAAGGAAAACAGTGCAATTTTAGAAAGATTATATGAGTACTGCAAAAACTTCTTAAGTAAATTAAAAACTAACGTCCATAATGGAACCCATGTGGGGATTTGTAGCAGCATTCGAGACCAAGATGTCAATTCCTCCAAAATTGTTTACTGTTGTGTCGATAAGCTTCGTACGATCTGTTTGGCTTCCGACGTGGCAGACAACCCCTTGCACCTGGTCCTTGGGAAGACCACTTCCATGAAGCGTTTCCAAAGCTTTAGTTACGTTTTTCTCCTTTCGGCTACTGATCATCACTTTAGCTCCATCGTTCGCTAGTCTCTTCGCGATTGCTAGTCCAATCCTAACCATTTCAAAAACGAATTCATTAATTGTACGTTTTTCAATCTTATTGCTTCGATTTGTATACCACGGTTCTATAACTCTAATTAGAACTAGAGATCCTTGTTCTTACCCATCTGTTGACGCTGTCACAATTGCCACCTTCCCTGTAAGGTCCCTGGGACTTTTGAAAGCCATGTTTCTCGTGAATGAGGATGAAATGAGTGAATTCGCACCGCTTGGATTAAACCGAAGGAGAGCCTGTCGTAGCATAATTTGACTGAATTTGATCCTTTTTTTGCGGTGATGCTTTACGTCCAGTCTGCAAGATATGAAAGAAACTAAGTTACTTAATAGCAGTGATATCGAGATGTGTCCTGTATATTACATTTATATGCTTTTTTATTTTTGTAACTTGTTTGTCAACCTTCAAGCCGAAGTACAGAGCAGAGAGGAGAGTTATCTTCTTCCAGCGGGGGTCAAGAATCTTGCAAATGGGCCACGCGCGCGAAAATTGGCGTCCAAAAAATCCCGGTTTTTTTGCTCGAAAAAGATCGAAAAATCACTGAAAATGTTCGAAAAGCTCGAAAAATCGCTTAAAATTCCCGGAAAATTAGGGAAATTAGTAAAAAAAATTTCGAACAGTTCGAAAAATGAGTAAAAATTCCCGGATTTTCGGATTTTGAGGCCAAAAAATTTGCGCACGCGCGTGCGCAAGATTCTTGACCCCCGTCTTCCAGCAATAATAATGTTGAATACAACTTACGAAACTAATTTCCTTCAATTGATATACTTTCAGTCTTATCTTCTCCAGCTCTAATCTTCCAACCAGTGCTTAATATCGTAAAGTGAGTGCTATACTAGACCCTCACTTCATTCCCAATCACAGAATCACATGTACTATGAACCCTTTCGCTGTTGTGTTGTGGCAGCCCATCCATGTGCATTTATGCGCTTGAGAATTTGACATTGACATATCCTCCTCCATTCCATCCTTTCATTCAGCAGATCCATATCAGCTGAGCGCTTACACAAATATAGCATTTCTCCAGTGACTCGTCAGACTCCAGCACGTCAGTCGCTCCAGCTCCAAGAGGAGTCTTCCACTTCATCATATTTATAGACCGTCCACGCATTATGAGAAAAGAGAATCACCATAATCATAATAGCATGTGTCATGTCATAAAGTGTCTAGTCTACGGTACAAAGTACACTTCATTGTCTTCATTGTATACGCCTCCATTTCTATATGCTTTTAGCAGAATTTTGTCCAGCTGGATTGTTATATCGTGCTCAATTAATTTATGAATAGACTTTTCAAAGCAAAGGAGCAAATATCATTTTACGTTGCTATTATGCATGCATGCACCTTGCATCATGCGTCTTTCTCAAATCATGATGAATGCAATATTTTAGGGTTCTATTGCATACAAAAGACAAAAGCATAGGCTTCGGGGTGCATTCCACTGCACAGTGAATTTCATATACATAAGATTTGGTGTTCATGTAATAATCCTACATTTCTGCTGGTTGGTATATGGATATCGTACTGCTGTACTGTACACGGTAGATACTGATGCGAATATATATATGAGTTCCGTCATCCGTGCTCGTGATCATGATGATGTGTACTTGCGTACGTACAATAGGGATTTTTAGGTAACATTAACGAAGGTATATGAATCTTAAACACTTTCAGACTTGACTTCACACTTCACACCGACCGACCGAACATCCGCAGTTATCCGTGGTTGGGAGTGTGGAGAAAAAAATGGAAAGGTGTGAGCCGTGAGCTAAATAGAAAGAAAGGGAATAGGCCACAAGCCACAATATATCCAAATCCAACTCACACAATTTTTGTGCTGAGCTTAACCCTTTTTTCGCAGATGTGTGAATATATATACTTTTTCGCAATATCCACATATTTCGGTGGTAGACGTACACTTTTATGTGATGTGGCCGTGTGTGCACTTCGAATGCTCGTCTGCTCTGCTCTTATGTGCTCCCGTTTGTTTTGTGTGAGCGTAAAGTGCTTTTGACTGCAATAATGTAGTTTTCATTTGATGGTGGAAAAAATTAGGATGTGACGGTGTTTTAACAAAAAAATTGACAATACTCTAATCTCTCAATTAACTTGAGTACTGTTCACTGTGTGGAGTTGGGCAATTAGAGCGAGCATGGTTGTAATTTTTAGTGTTTAGGGAGAAAAATAAGTTTATCGAGTAACATATAAACTGTTTTAGTTGTAAGTGTACAGTCAGCAGAGATATTTGACAAGGTGAGAGAAAGGATTTTTTGTCATATGTCACATGGTGTGGCGTGGACGCAGAGAATAATGTGAAGGTATGTGAAGTTTCTTAATTTTTATTTATCAGTCCAAGTAATGTATTAACTTAAGGAGTTTAGCAGTAAACCTAGTTAACTACATGCCTTGGCTGTGCTAAGTTGTTTTGTTGATGGGTAAACCTCTGTCACCCGTTCAACTACAGAACAGATGGTTTGTACGTGCAGGACATGATATGTTGTTGACGTTTTAGGCCTTGAATTGAATAATCGATGTGATTTAGGATGTCGCTAAAAAGATTTGTAGATTTCAGTCGGTTGACGGTGGGTTTGATTCATGATGTGATTATATGAGTGAGGGTAGAGGGACGATTTAATGTTTGCTTTAATGTTTATGTTCTTATCTGTTACTGAATTTCGGGACAATCGACAATCACTACAATCAGTAATATTGATGAGTAATGTGTGAATGTTGAATGTTCAGTTATTAAGGAGAGATATGATAATGGTATTTAGTTGGAAAGCTCAAAGGAAAACAAGACTCAGCTGTGAGTGGATGTAAACAAAGAGAGCTCTCGCTGAATTTTTATTTTATTTTAAATTAGAGTGGAAATAGTTTCAATTTATTAAAAATAACTCCACACACATGATAACGAACTAATAACGTATCAGTTTTAAGTAAATATTAAAGAAAAAGTGCGCCTGTATACATCAAATTAGGAACGCAAAATTTGATGGTTTCAACCTCACCGGTCCCAGTCTATACAAATATAAAAGTACATGTATCGGACTGGGCGTAAGCTCAGGTAAAACTCGATAATATTAAAAACCTAATATTTAATTCAGTTACGAAGCTGGGGCAGTGACGCGTGTATTTTCTTTAAAATGCCGAAGAGAAAAAAGACCGACACGGGAATGGAAGTGGACCCTGAAACATCCGAGGAAGAATCAGATGCAGAGGAAGTCGAGAATTTATCAGCGGAACAACTTTGCAGGAAGTTTCTACCAATTCTCCCAAAACTCCAGAAAAAGATGAAGACATTAACAAACGCCTTTGAAGTACACAGTAAGGAAATTAAACAGCTCAACGAAAAGGTGACAAATCTTACTGGGGAAGTGTCAGAGCTAAAAGCTGAAAATGCAAAACTTCACGAAGTGGTGTACGAGAAAAACCTTATCATCAGTGGAATAGATGAATCCACTGGAGAAACAGCTAATATCCTCATGAATAAGTTGAAGTCAACCTTTCACCAAAAGCTCCAAATCAACCCACAGTTTGACGCAGTATACCGAATAGGGAAAGTGAAGGAGAACAGACCGAGGCAAATAAAAATGCGCTTCAGTCATATGATGAATCGAAATGCTGTTTGGGAAAACAGAAGAAAGCTTGGTCACCCCGTTTACGTCAACGAGGATCTTCACAAAACTACCAGAACCACGCAAGCGGTCTTGTCAAAGGCAGCTAAAGAAGCAAAGGCAAAAGGAAAATCCGTGTAAATAATGTGGAGGTCCTCGGAAATTGAAATCGAAAATCAAAAATTTGTGGTTAAAAACAATACCTTAGAACCACTGCGGCCGCTGTCCCTAGCATAGGACAACAGCCATCGTACACAAATAGGCCCTGATTTTGTAAATATTTTATACTGGAACGTGGACGGATTAATAGACAAAACCAGCTTCGAAAAAATTAAATATGTGTGTGATATTAGCTGTAAAATTTTCTGCTTTGCTGAAACGTGGGGTACGGAAGAACGTTTCAAGAAAACATGTTGGTACAAAGCCTTAATCTCAAAATATACTATAACCTGCTTAGACGCCAAGAGAAAGTCATCGAAAGGCAGAAATAGCGGAGGATTGTTAATTGGACTCGACAAAAATTTCTTTGAAATTGTGAGCTCTGAAATTGAACCAAGCCACAATTATGTTTTACTCACAATTAGGAATCGTAAAAACTTTAACTTAACCAAAATATGCTTTGCTTATTTCTCACCCAGTGAAACCGACCAGACCTTGAATGACTTTTTTGCAAGTGTCGCAGAAAAGAAACCGCAAATTATTATGGGTGACTTTAACGCAAGAATAGGACCTGACTCCACGTCAAACAAACCACGACAAAGCAAAGATGTAAAGAAAAATCGCAGAGGTAACCTCTTACTTCAAAATGCATCAGGATACGACATTTGTAATGGTCTTATTGATGGAGATGAAGAAGGCAATTTTACTTTCGTAAATAAAAATGGTGCCAGCGTTATTGACCTATGTTTAATTGAAGAAACTTACATGAAAAAC
>JAQFZW010001223.1:0-30849 GCA_034687055.1 Heteromurus nitidus
TGGACCGATAAAAGTGGAGGCACGACCTGTTCATGAGGTGCTCATTCGTGATTGCCCTCTTATCCAACTCGTCGAAGTCCGCTATGTAGGGGACTGATGGGGATGAAGGTGGCTGGATAGGGGGCTCAGGCAAGTTAGGATCCTCAGTGTCGAGATATTCGTCGGGTACTGTTGAAGATGGAGTCTCAGGAACTGTGGCTACTGTGCTCGCAGTCGCATCAACACTCACATCAAAGTCAGTGGTAGCGTCAGTGCGTAGTATTGGGAGCTGACGCTTCTCGGCAGACCGCTTTGACAAGTGTTTAGATTTAGAGCGACCCGTGTCTTCGGGATCCGTGGAAGTACTAACTTCAGTGGTTGTATCTTCAGTGTTAGTGATGTCAACTTCGCTGGTGGTTACTAATTCGACGGTGGTGCTTAATTCTTCTGTGGTTGTGGTTAATTCTGGGGTAGTTGTCGGTGGTTCAGTTGTGGTCGTTGTTGTTGTTGTGGTGGTGGTGGTGGTCGTCGTTGTTGGTTTAATTAGCTCTCTGCTGTAATTTAGGATTAGATTTTTTATTATTGTGACATGAGTGGATTGGCGAACTTGACATATCAAAATAAAACCATAAATACATTACTATTAATTTAATGGCAATATGTTTCATTTTACCAAATTCGAAAAGAGTCCTCCCCCTGAGAATTCTTCATCAAGCAAACCATTAGGAGGAAAATGGTAGCTAGCTTCGGCAGTTTTGACAGCAGTCTCATATTGCCTCCGGTAAAGTAAATGGGCATCTCACTTGACCCAACTCTATAATTTTATTAAAAGGCGAAGGCGACCTATGACCAAACCACGGAGCAATAATAAGAAATTCTCTGTGGACATGGACCAAAGACCAAACATATTTCTCTGGATTTATTACACAAAAGACCCAAGGTCTTAACATTCATTCGCCTCCCAGTCTCCATGAGCCCATGAGAAAGTTAAAGAATGGACCATGGTCATGGAAACGAACGTAGGGTTATTGCTGGCAACCCTGCAAGGTGTCCTAGGAAATTTTTGGAAATGCGAGGTGGTCTGCTATAACATGACTATTAGGTAGTCAGGTTACAGCCGACCACCCGACATTTTTCATAAGAGGGGACCCTTATAAATGCTTGTAAAATATTTGCATGATGCAAAAACTAAACGTTCTTCGTTTTCATATAAAGCCCAGTTTCTTGTTTTTCTTCATCTAATTTTTGAAGCAAACCTGATTTTTGAACCAATTCGAATTCTCAAGTATAAATCGGGCTTTAGGATGGAAAAGACACCTGCAGAAGATCCCGTTGAAGAGAACGAGCCAATTCCTGCAAAGGCTCCGAAAACCATTCTTCGCAATTCCAAACGACCCATTTCGATGGACGGAGAGCCGGAAGTAAAGAAGCTAAAGTTAGGACGAACTAACTCAGTAAAAGCAAAGAAATTGGCACCAGAAAGAGCAATTGAGACCGGGACATTGCATTGTTTTGGATCCAATGACTGTGGTCAGTTAGGTTTCAAATGCACACAGAAAACTTCCGATGTTCCGGAGGAAACTTCCGAGTTTCCAACCTCAGTCCCTGCCTTGGAAAATAAAAAAGTATTCCCTACATATTTGGCATTTTAGTTGGGAGTTTGTAAAAAAACAATACCATAATTGTAATGTAATGGTTCACTGTTAAGTTTCGGTTGCAATCTTTTTGAGTAATTAATTAATTGTCCAATTTGTAGATTATTGCTGTAGCATGTGGGGGAATACACACAACAGCGTTGGAAGACAATGGGATAGTTTGGACATTCGGACAGAATGATGACAAGGCCTTAGGCAGACCTACGGAAAACGATGAGGACGCCTTGAAGCCAGAAAAGGTTAATATTCCGAAGAAGGTCGTACAGGTATCGGCTGGAGATAGCCACACAGCTGCGTTGACTGAAGATGGCGAAGTTTATATTTGGGGGTGTTTTAAGGTAAGGTACATATGTACATAAATTAGTAATGAGATACTCAATACCAATGTTGATTACAATTAATAATAAAAGTTCTTTCAATAGGACCATAATGGAAATTACGGCTTAGTTGCGGACGATGGCGACATATGTCGTGAGGAGCCGCAGAACATCACTTCGAATTTAGGAATTCGAATAAGCAAAATTTCTTCCGGAACTCACCACATTGCTATGTTGGGGGAGGATGGTAGTCTTTATACCTGTGGCACAGGTGGGCAAGGTCAGCTTGGAAGAGGAGAAGGACCTGAAACCAGAAGGATTACTCGTTCTATGACAGCTGCTGGCATCCAAACTCCTAAAGGTTCCTTTTTATTCTGTGTACTCTACTCGGAGTTCGGATTGTTCATCAATAAAAAATTGATGTTTTCAAATGACATTTTGTTTGTTTTCAGAGTTTTTATTAACGCCATCAATTGTCAGACTGGGTCATGCTAAACTACGTGATATCTGGACTGGTGAATTTTCCACATATTGTGTTGCAGACAGAACAAACGAAGTTTACGTGTTTGGCCTTAACAATTACGGGCAGTTGGGCAAGTTTAGATAGTTTTGTTAATGAAACTTGTGGTGTTGATCCTCGTTTTGATTATAATTATACATTGTGTCAATTATCTAACAATGTTTTATATTTTAGGAGTAAAAACAAAGGCGGATGATAGCCAAAATGTTATTAAAACTCCAACCAAACGCACAACATTCAAGGGTCGGGTATGGAAGCAGATAGCTGCTGGACAGCATCATGCAGTTGCTCTGAGCGAAGAGGGTAAGCACTTTTGAATCGATATATTTGTATTTAATTGTCAGAAGGCGTTTTACAATTAACTAAATAAAAAATAACGAATATTGTAGGTAAGGTGTTTACACTGGGACGAAACATGGATGGAAGACTCGGAAACGGAACCACGACTGGGGAACCAGCTAGAATCATCGAACCTACGGAGGTGATAGGACTGCCTGATGATAAGAAGTGTATCTTGGTCGCAGCTGGAGGGTCTACATCGTACGCTGTGACCGACGATGGGGCTATGTATTCTTGGGGTTTCGGTGAAAATTATCAGTTAGCTACTGGAGACGACAAGGACAGAAATGTGGCGACGTTGTGTTGCGGAAGTGAAGATACTAGAATTGAAGGACGAGTGGTAAATGTTGCTGCTGGTGGGATGCATGTTGCACTTACAATTCAAAGGCCAACTCTCACAAATGGTGAGAAGAAGGGTGTCAATGGGCAAGACATGTAGGCCAGTAATGGTTGGCATTTTAAGGAGTAAAATATTTTTAGTCTCCACCTTCTAAGTCGTCATATGCTGCAACAGTGAGTTGCAAAATCTGTTAATTTTATCTTAGTAAAAATTTAATTGAAATCCAATAGCTTAGCATGACCCAAATATTTTTCGAAAACCTTCTCGAGATTGGATGTTGTATATAACACTTGAAGTGAAAGCGTCCTTCCACAGTAGAAATAAATTGGAAATCGTACGTAAAACATCAGGTGTAATTATTTATTTCTAGTTTCAGTATAGTTTGTAAGTTGTGAGTGCTTAAATATAGTGGGGAGTTTTATGGTTTTCCTATTTTAATGGAAACTTAGTTCCAAAAATGGCCGAAATATTTCCCCCGTCGTTTGGGGAGAAATAAATAATTTATTTGTGAGTGATACATCGAACAGGAGTGTTGTCACAAATCATTGTACAATGCATTGCATAGACTAACCTATTGGATTGGAGTCATATGATAAATATATGCAATTTGTGTTCCTTCTCTTTGCCAAAGAAGACGATGAAGACGCAGAGGTGCCTGAGGTGCCAGGTGTAAATAAGTAATGATGTCCTTTATTAGATAATTGAGACATCCCACGCCCGCGTCCGAAATGAGAATACGTTCACTCGCCACCTCGATGTAAAATCGGCTATTATTAATTCATTCCTGTTGTTACCCGTGTTTATCCTCCCACCAAAAAATCCAAATACAAACAGTTTCACAAAAAATGTATAGTCCGTCAATTGTGCACATTAATGCATAATCACAAATACGGACATTAATAATAATAATTGACAATAAATGCATCTAAACTGTCAAAAAATGATGAGGTATCTGATATGAAAATAACACCATTCATAGCAAAATGCAAAAAACTTATTTTGTGGAAAAACATGGAAATTTTTGCAGCAGCGAAAAACTAATTTACACAACTTTCTCTCTAGACTTGGACTTGACATACAATTAGTCCCCCAAGGTGAGCATAATATATAATTCATGTCGTGTCAGCCCAGACTAAGTGCTTTTCATTGTCACATTTAAATGGTGAAATATGGACAAGTTGATGGAGAATCCTTATGTGCATAATAATGGTGGACAGTATTAACTAACCACTTCGAACAAACAGCTTAACTCATCTAGTCAAGTCCCTAATTTTCCCATCAGAATTTTCCTTTTGATTTCAAATTTAATTCTCAATGGAATGCTCGAGCAAATGTTCCAACCTTCAACATTTAATTTCACATTCGTCAGCTCTAGCACACACAAATGTCAAGCACTTACGATTAGAGATATCTCTGTCCCTAGGCTAGTCCAGCTAGAAAAAATATGGCGTGTGCAAACCGAAAAATTTACAACTTTTCAAGTAAGTCGGGTCAAAGTCAGCAGGCTCCATCCCGGCCCGTTCCCTTCACGCCTTCGAAAGTGCACCACAATGAGTTATCCAACTTCATCGCCATCTACTTTGACTTCGCGTTTGTCATCCTCTGCAGTCCCTTCCGGTTCGTGTGTGACCCCGACGATGGCTGGTACTCCATCCGGACTTGGATGCCGCACCAGGTCTCCACAAAAGTCAATTAAGCATGTGTAAAATCCGATGTGGCTTGTTGGATTGAATAATTGTACATTCTTTAGATTTCCTGTGGCGTCCTTCACAGCATCTTTCTCCTCCTGACCTTCACGGACTTTAGGAAGACGTACTCCAGCTCAGACGAAGAGCAAAGTCCAATGCACTACTTCGAGTTGTTGTCCTTAGTCTTCTCCACCGCCTTCAAGACGATAACGATGAAGCGTCTTTGGTTCAACCGGCAAGACTACTTGTCCATCGTCAACTATATCAAGAGCGAGAGTCAGATTTTGCCCAAGGGGCGAACCAAGATTCAGCACAAGAACGTGAGTCGTCTCATCTGCATCCTGTTTGCGGTGATGCCCTTGTACGAAGTCGTTGTGAAGCGGGTGTTTGCCCCCTTCTCCACCTGGAACTTGTCTTGGTACAACAGGAAGCTCGTGTCGGAAGGGAGGTACACCTTTTTCCTCGCGAACATCACGCAAAGCGCGAAGGCTCCGAGTCCTGAAGACATCACCGCTCTCGATCTCTTCCTCGCCGTGATTATGGGATTCGGGTGGATTGAGAGGTTCATCCTTGGCTTCTACCTCGACCTTGGCCTCCTCTTCGCAGTGCTCACCTTCTGGACATCGACGTATCTCTTTGAAAAGCAGCTCCAGCATGGCTCCGCGCAGGAAGCTCATCTCAAACTGGAGAATAATGGGAATTGGACAATTGTCGCTCAAGCTCACATTCCGTCGATCGCAGGAGCAGGGAAGCAGCAGCAGTGGAACAATAAGAGGTCAACGTGGCCAGAGATCTATGCCACGTACCAGTCCATTCGTCGCCTCGCCGATCTCATTAATGTGGCGTATGGGACAATGGTGACGACGTTCATGGCCGACTCGATCCTCTTCCACTCCATCGGGATGGACTCGGTCCTCGTCGAGACGAATATCATGAGGCAAATCAGGCTCCTCTTTTTCCTCTGTAACTCCACATCGGTGTTTCTTTTCTCGGCGGATGGCTGCAATCGGGTTCTCATCCTTATTCCTAATTTAATCTCGACAATTAAAATCCGAGAAAATAGTGCAACTTGTTTCGAAAATTTAGTGTTTTAATATTTTTTTAGCTGGAAGCCGTGAAACATTGGTTGGCGAAAGACGAGAACAGACGAGACGTTCCAGTTGATCAGATGCATGTGGTTATGCACGAGCTTCAGACACACATGGTCGGCATTCGGGGAAGCGATATCTTCACAATCACCTACGCCCTTTTGTGGCATGTATGTGATATCCCAATCATTAATAATGATTTTACCTGTAAAAATATATACGTGCGTTTAAAACCTGCTGTTTGATTTTGATTTTATTGTATGTCAAAAATTTCAGATGATGACAACAGTGGTCACCTATTTTATCATCTGCCTTCAGTCGCGAGAACAAAAGGAAAAGGAGCACGAACAACAAACTAAAACTGGCAGCTCCAGCCCGTCAGCGACATCGAACCAGACAGCATCTTAGCACGAATAATTTATTTGGATTGATCATGTTTACCAATTACTTTTATTTCCAATATAATTAGAATAATAAAATGTTTATTTTATGGAGCAAAATACATTAATCTCTACTGCTTTGTAACATGTACGCCACCAACGCCCATAAACGCCGACCTCAGTGGCTGGCAAACGCAGCCCTTTTGGACGGAGCGAATTGAGCCGGCAGGAACGGCGGGGTCCAACTCCTCCAGATTCGAGATGATAAGAGGCGTGTTCTCTTCGGAGGAGTCGCAGTCGGGTGGAAAACGGAGACAGCGCGGATTCCCCTGATACTCGGGCTCGTCAAAGATGGTCCAGTCGCTGTTCCCCGTAATGATAACGGACTTATGCTTCCCAGCGAGGTTGATATTGGGACGGTCGACGTAGGTGAACTCTTCTGCGCCCTGGAAGAAATCGTACTCGTAGAGCGTGAATGAGTCCTCGCCGTAACTTGCTGGAGATCCAGCGTAGCGAACGGAAGAAATGACTCCAGGAACTGTGAGCATGTTGACACAATAGTTGTCCTTGCCGAAGACGTATTCCGCTCCGCCAGTACCGTCAGAGTTGAAGTTTACGTTTTCGTAGAACATCCACCTGAACAAGATAAAATTTAAAAGATTTATTCGAAGGTCGACTTTTGAGATGAGGAGAATAAGGTAGGTTAGGGTTGTGTCCTTACATTCCAGTTACACAGACTGAATGGGTCCGATCATCGAAACCAAGTTGGGAGAGGTTTCCGCTGTACGTCTCAGGGAGGAAGATGGACTCTCCTCCGCTGTTGGATAGCTCATAAAGGGTAGCCTTTTGATTCAATTGCTGGCCAAGGGCAGCATGAATCAGCCCTACAGCCACTAAGACGAGGAAACGCATCATCTTTGAATTATAAATGGAGCAGCCTTGATTGTGGCTACGATGTTCAGTTTTTTTTGAACAAACTCCAATTGCGAAAGGTGAATGTTGACTATATAGGGACCTATTGGACTTGCGTTTGGAGTTGGAATGTTGCGCTAATCAATGCAAATGATTAAATGATGACAGCCTGGATGTACCATTTGCTTTTATACACACTTTGTCCTCGGATGAAATATTGATAAGCAAAATATATTCGGCAAAATATCATTGAAATGAAATGGATATTTTATCGGAAACATTTGTTGGAGTAACTTTTCCTGTTTTAATCCTTATCGTTATGTTTCCAATAATTTTTTTAATGTGAGCCAGCAGGTTCATTTATAATTATGCTTGCACGCAGTTATATGTACTGGTTATATATAGCATTACATGAATTCACAATTTAAAATGACTTTAACTCATGATTATGGAATTCGTCATCTGTTTATATAAATTACTTTTATTTGTAATAAAATTACGAAATATATATTTTTACAAAAACATTAAATTCTACTCCTTTGTAACATGCACACCACCACCCACTTTAGCATTAACTCGCTGCAAAACCGCCATTCTCTGCGAGGGACTTGGGGGGCAATGTTTGCGGAGGGAGCGAATTGATCCCATAGGCACGGTTGGGTCGAAATCCTCCAGATTTCTAATGAGCACAGGTGTGTTGACTTCGGAGTCGAGTGGAATCCCAAGACAAAGCGAGTTCCCCTGATAGTCGGGTCGATCAAAGATGGTCCAATTGCTGTTCCCAGTAATGATAGCGGACATATGGTTGCCAGCGAGGTTGATATTGGGACGGTCGGTGTATGTGAACTCTTCTTCGCCCTGGAAGAAATCGTACTCGTAGAGCGTGAAAGAGTCGTCGCCGTAACTTGCCGGAGATCCTGCGTAACGAACGGAGGAAATGGCTCCTGGAACTGTGAGGATGTTGACGCAGTAGTCGTTCCTTCCGAAGACGTATTCTGCGCCGCCGGCAGCGTCAGCGTTGTAGTTGGTGTGTTGGTAGAATATCCATCTGGAGAATATAATTTTTTAATTTAAAAAATCTCTAGAATGTCCACTTTAAAGTGATAAGTTTGAGTTAAAGAAGGTGCTTACATTCCAGTTACACAAACTGAACGGGTCCGATCATCGAAACCTTGTTGGGCGAGGTTGTCGCTGTACGTTTGAGGGAGGAAGATGTATTCCCCTCCGCTGTTGGATAACTCGTAAAGCGTAGCCCTTTGACTCAATTGCTGACCAAAGGCAGCAGGAATCCCTACAGCCACGAAGAGAAGGAGGAGAACACGGATCATCTTTGAATTGTAAAAATGAGTAGCCTTGAGTGAGGTTGAGGTTCAATTTTTTTCAGCAAAAGTTCAATGTTTAAGCTCTTGGTTGGAACCTTGGATGGGAGTATGCTGCGCTAATCAAGGCAACTGATTAAATGATGGCCTAATCGGACTGAATCATTTGCTTTTATACACATTTTCTCCTCGGATGAAATGAAATATTGGTTTTAAGCATTTGAGCATAATAAAACATTTCCAATTCCAATGAAATTGTGATTTTATCGTAAACATTTGAAGTGATCTGTTTGTTTGCTTGGTTAATCCTTATCATGATCATCATGTTACCAATCTTTTTTATATGTCAGTCAGAACTAGCCAGAAACCATTAAATAAATAAATGTTCGCACGCGGATATTATGTAGGGCGGCATGTATTTATTTTTATATAAAACATCTTAAACTCACAATTACAGATCTAAAATAAATTAAAATTATTCGATAATTTATTCTTAATAATTCTGAATACTGTTAAAACTCGGCAGTGACATCATCAATTTTTTTTTGATTTGATCACTTTTCACTCAAGACTCCTTGGCTCGATGATGGCATTCCTTCCATCCGAAAATGATTGCAAGGTCACATTGTTGGCCTTGCTAAAGCAGCCCTTCCTCACAGACTTGATGGAGCCATACGGAATCTTCTGCACCTGTCCAGGAATGTTCTCAATGTTGGCGATGAAGGCGGGCGTGCTGTTCCCAGGCTCGGGCACCAACAGGCAAACGCTATTCCCTTGGAAGTAGGGCCTGTCAAAAATTGTCCAGTCCTGATTCCCAGTGATGATGATTGACTGATGATTTTGAGCGAGGTTGAGGTTCGCTGCTTGGTCCAAAATGTACTCTTCCGCACCCTGGAAGTAGTCGTATTGGTACAGGTTGAACGAGTCAGCGCCGTAGTTTTGAGTAACTCCGGCGTACCTCGCTGAGGAGACTGTTCCTCCGATGGTGAGGAAGTTGACGCAGTAGTTGTTCCTCCCGAACACATACTCCATGGCTCGGGAACCTGCGCCGTTGTAGTTGCGGTCTTGATAAAAGAGCCAACTGTAAATTATAAAAATGAATGGTTAATTAAGTTAAAATACTTAACAAATTATCTTTAGTAATTTTTTAGTGTAGTTTTAGGGGAAAGCTTACATTCCAGTAACACAAACGGAGCGAGCTCTGTTGTCAAAATTGGCTTGAGCCAGGTCTTCGATGTACGTTTCCGGCAGGACGACGTACCCTCCTTGGCTATTAATTTGGTCGTAGAGAACAGCCCTTTGGCTGGAGCTGGACTGCAACTTGGCGTCTCCTAAAGGTTTGGCTGCTTCCGCTGGTTTGTCCCCTGCCGACTTCTGTGAGAACGCTCCTGCAAAGATTACGAGCAGTACTGCTGCTCCTACTTGGACCTTTGAACTTGCCATATTCTGACTTTTTTTATAAATTCGGGATGTTTCCAAAAGGAAAAATAAAAAGGGTCGGAAATGTTATATGTTTCGGAATAGAGTTGGTGTGATGAGATGTTGAAGCTGTGTGATGACATTGATCCTCGCATCCATCACTTTTTATATCCAGCGACGACAATGATTGCGCGTTTATGGGCGCTTTTGTTGTTGTTTTGTTTACAATGTTTTTCTCAACTTTATGCCTCCGTCCCGGTCCTAAAAAGAGTTTATGACGTTTTCAGTGGAACAGGTAAGCCCTTTCATTTGACTGCATTCGTATGACTCAGAACAGAACTCAACGTCTCGTCTCGATTTAATAAAACAGCATTTTTTGTCGACGTCATCAGCCCATCAAAAACAGAATCATTGACAAAGTTCGTCGAAATGACATTTTATCCAGGACATATAACAGATTTGTGTGCGGTGAAAAACAATCTTTGCTCTTCTGCTCTTCCTTGTTAAACAAATTGTAAACGTCAGAGATACCATGTTTCGCCGATATATGGAGTATATATGCCACATGCATGCACAGTTGCATGTATCTGATACTCGAAATCTGGTAATCCACTAAATCTGATAATAATTCAATTTTCATTGTAAAAACGGAGTTGATAGCTTTGTTGTTCATTCGGCAAACACCTGGAATAATAATTGAATTAAAAAGGTAATTGCATATCGAGTGCTCGAGCGTGTATTTGATTTCGACGACTGACGCGTTCACTGGAAGAGAGCAAGTCGCAAAAGTGTGACATCACTTTTAACAAAACTGAAAATCCTCGTTGTTGACAAAAGCGTATAGAGTGGTACACAGACCTTGTTCATGGATCAGATAATTGTGATTATCATAATAAAAGGTGGAAATCTCGATAAGGCTTTTTTATGCGCTGCTTTTTTACGTGGAACACTTGTCTGCATTTACTCGCCCGCTTTTCACATAAATTCGCAATTCCACGAGTTTGTCGTCACTCTTTTTATGAATAATCGAGTTGAGAGTTTTGATACTTTGATTCTTTCACGAAGCAAGGTCCGCTTTCCATTCACGGCAACTTCCATTCGCCTTAACATTGAACTGCTTAGACCATTTTACCAGTGCTCAACACTGAAACGATGACGCAGTTAAGTAACATCATGATTATGTGATCTGTGGGTAGAGTTTATTACTACGAGTGTAAAAACAACTTCTCCGCTCAGCGTATTTTTGCCATCAATCTTATGAATGAACCATTGTAATAATTTGTAATATTTTCAGCTATTATGTAAAAATGTAAGCGTATTTATGATACAACTCCCAGTCCATGTCAGTTTGAAGTAGATCTGCCGGAAGTCCCAAATGAAATGTATTTTTAAAGTGATCTGATTCGAATTCAAATTATTATAAATCGAGCCTCCAAATTCTGAAATTATTTGTCATCCATCACCTCCATTGCACGAAAAATGATGAAAGTGTGTGTAACTGCGGGGCGAAATGAAACTCGTCCCATCCCCTCCATATCGTCGTTACTTTTTACAGCTATCAATACAATGGTACAATACACATATTGTACTACCACCATTGTATTTTCATCGTCTTAACTATTCTCTGGCCTACTTCTTGAGAAGAATGGGAATAACGTTGTGACCTTGCATATCTCTGGTATCTGTGTAGAAAGTCCGTTATTAACAACCTTACAAAATATATATAAAAATCACAATTATTTCAGTCAGCATGTTCAAGTTGCCTCAATAAACACCAATCATACAAAAGTTTCCAACAACCACGCACTCATGAATTGATACTAAATGTTTCAAACTGAAGCTGGCCTTAAGGATGCACTTGCCGACATTGATACTTGCTGGAGCCGCGCTACTCCTCAACTCTGGTAAAATACGCCCACTTTCAGTACTCATAAGTCTTTAGCCAAATTTTCAAAGGTGACTCCGCAACTCGTTGTTGTTGTCAGTTGAGGGGAAGTGTACTCATGATGAGCACGACTTGGTGAAGCGCCTCGGCAAGACGCGCTTCTACATCCTTCACTCAACGGAACGGGGGAGATTTACATCGTGGGAAGAGGCGGAGACCCACTGCAGCTATTTGGGGATGAAAATGGCGAAAATTGACTCGGTCGGCACGGACGTCATGATTGGTAGACACCTCGAAGCCTTAGTCAAGGAGTTGGACTGGAAGGACACTTGGTGTACATTAAAAATAAATCCTATCTCTCCGCTCATCTGAAATGTTTCTTTTTTATGGAAAAATGACTCCGTCTCTCCAACAGACTGGATCGATGCGAGATACAATGCGGAAGAAGAGAGATATTTCTGGACGGAGGACGAAGAGCCGATCAAGTACTCCAACTTCCTTTACAGGCAACCGAGGCCGACAGGCGTGTCAGCCCACTCGAACTGGAAAGGTGTGTATGACAGGACGTCAAATGTGGAGATTTGCATCGCCATCTCCCTCCCGTGGCCAACCAACAATGTCTAGTAAGCGGAATCCCAACAGTTTTTTTTGAAAAAATAAGAGAAAGTTTGTCTGCTTTTCACTTTCACTTTCACAGTGGCTACCAAACTACTTGGGACGAGAAGCCTTGTGTGAGCAAGAAGAGCCGACACGCGATTTGCGAGGCGGACCTGGTGTGTCAAGAGGAGAACCCGAATCCCCTCCTCTACTTCACGGAAGGGAGCGAGAACTACATCTACAACGGCAACTGGATCTTCGGCGATCGCCGATACGTTGTCAATTGGAAGCCTGTCAGTTCTTCTTCTCATCTTAACCTCTTCTTTCGCATAAGAAAGTCTTTGTGTTTTTCTAAAAAACTAAATTCTTATTTTTCAGAGGTCATACGAAGAAGCCAAGAATTACTGCGGCAAATATGGGTTGCAGTTGTACACTCCAAGAAAGGGGGACGAGTGCTTCCTTCCTTTTGCGAAACTGTGGACGCGTCGTAAGTTCAAACTATGATTTTTTACCTGACACAAAATTAGTAAAATTTTAGAACTTTTGTTTTCCATTGTTTGTTCGAAGGGATCACGGGCTACCATTTCTGGACAACGTTGACATTCGACTGGGATGAGCAGCAGTTCAAATACTCGAACGGAACGGTGATCAGTCCTTATCTGAAAGCGACCAAGTTTGACTCACGCACAAACAAGTTGGCGGACACATTCTGCGTCAGCTCGATGTACAGTTTTGAGTACGAGAATGAGACGGCGTGCTCGGACTGCTCGTGGGCGATGATGATCCTCGCACCTGCGAACTGCAACAATCCCGTCGGAACAATATGCCAGCATAAGGACGCTGAGTCAAGTATGTATTCAAAAATAATTTCAACTTGACGAGCACCTTCATATTATCTTTACTGTGAAATTCACAGGAACCTGCATCTGGAAAAAGGAGTACCGGGCCGACGCGCGGAAGAGAGAGAAAGAAACAGCTCTCATCGAGTTTGGCACATTTGACAATAGCGCAGTGCAGCGGAGTACTTACAAACAGCAATTTCGCAGTTTGTACTGTCGCAAAGGTTGGGAAATGGCGAAGGCGTCAGACACCACGTGGCATCAAATTCCACCCAGCGCAGGGATCAAACTGGGCAGCACTGGAGTCGAAAACAATGGGAGCGTAGCTGGAAACGTGTTCATGTACGACTACGACGAGTCATACTGGGTCGTTGACGAAGCCGCCTTTGAGAAACCACCCGGAGCAAAGTGCACAGTTTCGAAGGTCGTCAATGGGCAAAGAGTCAATGAGAAAGTGGACTGCTTGGAGTGGCACTTTTACATTTGTCAGCTAAACTCATCAAGTCCTCCTCCCACAGTTCCTAAGCAGCCACCTCCTCCTGTTCCCTCCTCAGGACCACCTCCACCGGTCACCTCACCTGGTGAGCTCGGTGGGAAGGAATTACCAGGTATGAGCAAAGAGATGAAAAGATAGCTTCAGTTTTGCAATATCTTTTTTTTGAAATTTAGTTTTGATGAAGATTATTGACTGAGCTCGCTCTGCTTTTTCAGGTTCGCCATGGCCAAATCGCATAATATGAAAGCCTCTGGTCCACTTCCGTTTCATGTGAAGGGATTGGGATCGAAGTGTTACTCGAAAGGACGCATATTTTTGTATGAATAAAAACTGGTCCTGGTGTATCTATGATCATTGGCATTTCGTGGGGCGACAATAAAATATAGTTTTTTACACAATCCAAAAATGCTCTTGCATATCTCAAACCCACATTGATAGATCTAGATCTTCACAGACTTCACTTGGTGAGGGGCTTCATGCTTCAGACTAGCAGACGCTCTAGTCTCGATCTCCTTTGTTGCCCATCGGACGAACGGGGCAAAGGAGAACTCCACCACTTTTGCCCACAAACACTTTTTTACTCTCCAACAAAACCTGTGGCTCACGTAAACAGTCAAGTGAAGAAATAGGATTGTTGACATCTCCAAAACATAACGCGTCGCTCTCGCATATTATTTTTTTCTCCTTCGCCTCGCTTCAGTTTTTTGGTGTCAACAACTTCGTTGTCGATTGTGGCACATGACCAACGACACCTATTTTATGGAGTGATACTGCTAATAGCCGCGTGCTTTCGTGCTTATCCGTGCACTGCTTACTTCACGTTTTCTGTTTTTTTCTCACGAACGTTTTTCTTTGAATGCGGGTGGTCCGGATTTTGTGAATTTAAATGGTAAAAAATACGTTTAGTGCATTAATTATTTCCCGTAAAAAGCACAAGTTTCCAAAGTATTTTCCTGAAAATATTTCCCATAATTCGTATTCCAGCAGTGAGTAATTTTGAGTTGGATTTTGCAGAGAGTTGTGTCCAGTTCCAGTTACTCGGAGTTTAGCGCGCGGGCGCAAGCGCTATAATATTGATGACTGCTTAAATGGATAATGAAAATGGACGATGTTGAATTGGAATCCCCCTTTAAAAGCCCTTCAGCTTGCAACATCGTCAGGAGTCGCCGCAGTCCTGGATCAGGTTCGAGCCGTGGCTCGTCTGTGGAGAAGGTGTCGCCGCTCCGCTCTTTGAACACTTCTTCGTGTGGAAATGGAAGCATCAACAACGGAGAATATCTCGCGTCCCCAATGCAATGTGACCGCAATGGTGAAAATGATTGTCCAACTTCGGCCAGCAGTGGGGGGAGTGGAGGAGGAGAGCAAACTCGAGTGAATCCTTTTGAGAAGGATGTTTTGGCTGGCCTTCAAAGATCCTTTTGGAGTCCAAGCATAATGGACATCACAGAAACACCTCCACAACGAACTTGGGCGATTGAGCATCTCTCCCATCTCTTCCCGAAGGATATAGAGAACTCGCCTTCCACTCATCAGAACTCTTTTCAAATTGACGAACAAATGGAAGCGAAAGCTCAAGCAGATATTGATTCGTAAGTGCTGCATTTAAATTTTATGTTTGGTAGATACGCAATTCGTTTTCACTAATGATCGGATTTTGGATTCCAGGTATTTTAGTAAAGGTCCCATTGTTCCAACGCCAAGTCCAGTGGCGACAGCCCAATGCTCGGGAACGTCTCTTTTCAGCAAGGTGACGATGCCTCATCTTCACACTGGACACTCCCCAATTACAAGAGTTCCTGGAATAGTTGGCAGTGGCATGGGTCTCAGTCTGATGTTGAAGAAGAAGAAACTCGTCCCTATCGCAGAGAAGTGGACTCAAACCGCGCTAAGCTTTCCTCCCAAATTGCCGGAACACATTGAAGACATTTTGTCACAGTATTGCCTGGTAAATGTCGTAATCAACTAAGACTAAGACATAAGACTAAATATACGTCGATTTATAAAAATAATATTTGCAGGGGAATGGTGAGCTTTGTGGCGAACCTGAGATGCAGAGTTCTCAAAAGTCCGACTCATCTGAGCACGCTGAGGGAGCTGATAACAACGATTCCGGGAAGAATTCATCCCTCAACGTGTCCCTCCGAAGGAGGCTGGAGTTGTCCTTCGGCGAAGACCCTGAAGGAGATGAAGGAGGCCTGTCCCAGGAGCCAGTTTCTCCCATTTTAGATCCTTTCCGCCTCAATCACAGAGTGAACACTCCTCCCTGCTCGAAGTCAAGGATTTGCAGTGTTATCAATACGACCACGTCTGATTTGGAAGTGCAATTTATGCGATGCGAGTTCACTCCTGAGGCACGAGGCATCATTGGGAGTCGCACCCCAGGAATTACCCCGATTCAGGACGAACCAGACGACGATGGACTACTCCGACTGTCGTGTTCAACGACGCCACGAAGAACCACCGGCAACGCTCCGTCTTCATCGAAGCGCTGGTCCAGGCAGGAATCTACGGCGATTCCAGTCTCACTAGCTCTCGACAATAACTACAAGCTTCCAAGAGTTCTCGTCACGAGCCACAGTGAGGGCGGAGGAGCAGAGAACCCTCGGAGGAGAAGTCGTACGTCCAGCCCCCAGAACCCTTTAATGAAGACAAGTCAGGCTTCCTCCTTCGAGGACTTTCTCTTTTCGGATGATTGCTCACCTCCGTCCAAGGTGTACAGACGGACTTCGGAAAACAGTTAACGACAGTAGATTACGTAGGAAATAGTGATATTGTGAGATTCAGATTATATCCGAGACTATGAGCTTTCAGAGTACAATAATAAGTTTATTTTTATTTCCTTTTTTATAATCGTTTAGCTGAATGTCATATTACATACGTACAAAACCAGACAAGAGTGGTTCGTATTTTGTAACTGAATAAAACGTCAACTGCATTAAGAGGTTTTGGTTAATCTTAGATTAGATACTGTCATATCGATTTATAGAGTTATTCCAACAAAAATAAACCCTACGTGTTCACAACGTTCTAATAATTAGAATATCTTTGCTCAAAAAACTACGTGAATGAAATGCAAAGTTTTATACTAACTAATCATATATTTTATTTGTAATATACTCTCCATTACTTAAAACGTTTCAAACTTGTTTCGTTTTCTGTAATCCAGGACCCAAGGGGGGCAGTAGTTCGCTTCTATTTGTATCTTCTTTTCACACTGCCACCACTCTCCACTTTCCTCCGTTTGGATTCTGAAAAAAGGGAATAAATAAGTATTGATTTGAATCCTCGAACTAGATGAAACGTTAAGATAAAACTCACGATGCCAAGTTACTTATTACAGCATATACACTCATTAGTTCCTACAACACCGGCATCACCACCATCATCATCCTTACGCATCATTTCAACTTCAACGGAACAGGATAAGAATCCACAGAGAGACGTGACGTGACCACCTCCACACGTGACTAGTGTGTGCGACTAACTGACGTCATCGGTTACAATTTTTGGAACAAAACCAGGCATGTTTCTTGGCATCGTGCTGTTTCACCGCAGCAAGCGAGAATTACTACCTCGACTTCGATCCGAGTCGGACGCTCTCCTGTCCGATGAGGAGGACTCCTTCTTCACTTTCACCTCTTGACCCTCCTTCTTCGAAGAGGAATGAGATTCCGGCCTGCTGCTGCTGGAGCGCTTCTCACTCGACTTGGAGGATTTCTCGACGGCGACTTCCACCCGAGACTCGGACGCTTCTCGGCTTTTCGATGTTTCCCGCCTGTCGCCACTTGTGGAAGCTTTCGCTTTGGGAACGGGAACCTCCTCCGCAGCTTCCTTACTCTTCCTAAATATTTGTAAAGTCACCATGATGAGCAGGATTGTATTTTTGCGGTGGCAGAGGAAATGTTTTTTTTTTGGAGTTGATCAAGTTACTAACGTCACGACTGGGGATGACGCTACACTTTCTGTGGATGAAGGCTTCGACGCTTTGCTGCTACTCTGAGCGGAAGAGGAGGTCGACGAGACTTCTACTTTGACGGGGGGAAGTTGTGCTGCAATTTCCCCGGATACGGCCACTTCCACTAGTTCCACCTTCACTGCAGGTTTCGCCTTGACTTCCTTCTGTGCGGGGGCAGCACTCCCACTCTCCTCCTTCGCTGGTCTCGCCTTCACCGGCTTTTCTGGGCTGACCACCTTCTCGTGGAAGTCTTCCTCGACAACTAACGTGTTCCACCTCGCTTTCAGTTGGCCAATGTAACTTGTCGCCAGTGCGAACAAATCTTGTCTCTTGTCTTTCTCGTCGACGCGGACCTACAATTGCAAGACAGGTTTTGTTTGTTAGCTTCGCTTGAAAATTAATGACGCCACCACCACAAAGTAAGTTCTTTTTTAAAAAAAAAATCTGTGTATCATTACACGCTCGACCCATCTCTCAACAGCCGACCCCAAATTGGTAACTTTTGGAAAGTGTGGCAAGATCTCCTTCAAAACAATCAGGGAATTCCGGATCTGAATGTAGTCCTTCGACTCCAAACACACTATCACACACTGAAAAAGTAATGAAAGAAGAATTATTTGGACCTATCATCGTCAGAGCTCTGTAAATCATGATCATTAAACAAGACACACAGTACGCATACCTTGGTAATTTTATAGTGCCACTTGTGACACACATGCCTGAAGTTTTCGTAATCCACGTGGTCGCTGCTTTCTGCAGAAGACGAGTTACTCGCTCTGAACTTCGTGACGAAGCCTGGGAACCTTGCACATTCCTTCAAATCCAAACATTTTCGCATAAACACCTTAAATTTGATTTTAATGGACGATCGAGATGTTAAATTTAGGATACGTACCTTTTCAAAGACTGCTTTATTCCCGTGCCAGCGCATAACAGTTCCGAGGAGAGCGCAAAGGAACCGCCCATACCTGCTCGCCTCGTTCTCCGTGCATGAAGTCACGGTGTAGATAATATCACAAAAAATCTGCAGACAAAAAACACTTGATTCAAACATCTTATTTTCTTTGAGGAAGCATTTTCAAATGTCAATTTCTTACTCGATCATAGCAAATGAGAGTGGAGAAATTCTGTGTTGCCAGCGAGTGAATGATGTTCACAAAATGGGCGCAGTAGAGGGCATCCGGTGCGGTGAAGATGCACCTCGGGAACAAGCACAACTGGAGGAAGGCGGTGACCGTCTCATTCTTCGCAGACTTTGCCGTCCTCGGTGCGAACCAGGTGTCCTTCTCCTGCCTCAGCTTCGCCATAACTCTGTCGACATGGTCTCTCTGCCTCCGCTCCTCGTCCTGCAACTTCTCGATCAAGTTGTTGCAACGGTCTTGCTCCTTCTTCAGCTTGCTCGATGCCATGTCCTTGTTCTCGGCGAAGGACGCTGACGTCTGCTTTATCCTGGCAATCTGACTCGCATACGAATCTGAAGGTACATGAAGATCAAACAAGGTCAACGACCAAAACGTTACATAAAACTGAGGCGTGATGTCCTCCCAAGTTTTCTGAGGGAGGATGTTGGAGACGACGGAAGTGAGTGGGTTGAGGACGTGCGTCGCCGCGAGCGCATACTTCTCCTGCCTCTGCGCCACAGACATGCTCTTGTGCGACTTCTCCGCTCGGCGTAGCTCATCATATTTGGCCGTGATGGAATTAGAGAGGAGGGGTCTCCACAAAAAGAAGGCGGCATCCGCGGACACATGGTAGTCTGCGAAGAGCTTGTCAATCGGAGGAATCTTTTTGGCGTACTCTTCCGTGGAGGAGGATGACGCGAGGAAGGTGCCAAATTGAACTAGCGTGTCTTGACATTGGTCGTACAGTTTCCCCACGAGCTTCGTGTGAATGGCATTGGAGTCATCGTAGACGATCCCGTGCCGCTGTTGCGCCATGAGGACACAAAGAGTCACTGCTAAATCGTTCGCGGACGAAGCTTCCCGCAGCCTCGCCGCCGATTTCTTGGATGCGTGAACTTGGCCAAAGTAGCCAGCTTCTCCTCGCAAAATCTCGCCTCCTGCCAGGGCGTCCAACTGCTCGTTTGTGATCTCCTCGGCAGCTTCAATGTTGCTCATTTTCTGCACTATTTCCTTGAGGAGGAGCAGATCCAGGCTTTGTTTCGCCTTCAACTGATTCGCGACGTACTGGAGCAGCGGAACCAACTCAATTGTGTACTTTTTGCAAATCGCTCCGGTAAACGAGCACAAGCTCTGGAGCCAAGGGGAAATCGTTGAGCCGTCGTGTTTGGTTCTTGGCCTGTTCGGCATTAGCATCTGCCGTTAAATAAAAGCAAAGTGTGTCAGTGATTATTAAACGTTGGAATAATAATAATTACGAAAAATATACTTCTTCTGATATCTTCATTCTTGGTATTCTTACCACAGAAAGTGATGCGCTATTGCTGCTCTGACCAGGGGACAATGCTTCCAGCAAACAGTACGAAAGTACATCGTGACTGAGGGCAGTCAAAAACTTGAGCGCGTCGATCACAGGTGAGATCAAGTTGTCAAAGAGTTGAATTTGGGACAAAACCTAAGACATCAACCCCACAAATTTGAATAATTCAACTACTTTTCGTATTTCGTAAGTGGAACACATGTGAGTAGATATGAGAAGTAAGACTTACGTAGTCAAAGATAACTGCAGGCATTGAATGAGACAATTTACCGAGTTGACGCCCCATTGGCTTCACATTCTCCTTTGAAATTCGCCTCATCAAATGTTTCACTTTCTTCAGAACGTCGACCCTTTTCCTGAGCAGTGTTGGATGAAGGAGGAGGACTGATTCGCTTTTCCATGATCCATATAAACGATACCTGAAGCATAAAGAAATAACACCTAAATGTCAAAAGGTCAAGATTCAAAGAGAAATCCAATCCTCCATGTTTTATATTCAAGTCGACATACCTGTGCTGGTAAGGATAGAAGTCCATCACAGCCCAGACTTCCTGAGCGATGCAGCAATTCGCATCAAGAAAACATAATGCGGGCAAAATCACCTCGTCCAAAACCGTTAAAAATTTGTAGTGCAAATCTGAAGGAGTAGAGTGTTTCGTCTACGAAATCAAAGTACGAACTTAGCATGAGCATGAGTATGAATTTAGCATCCAAATTCAATTGCCAACAAGACGCAAATCGACAAATTTAAAATAATAGTATTCGATGAACTACCTGCTTCAAGTACGCTCTCATTATTCTCAAAAGTTTGTACATGAGCACTGGCTCAAAATGAATGTACGGCCCAATGCTTAGAATTATGTCCATGTGCTCATCCAGATCATTCCAGTCTTTAATCTGCTTCGGATTCAGCGACATATCTTTCAGCAACGTTATTGGTCTCCTTCCCAGTCTCTCCGTCGCTTCGTGAACACTGCAATTAATCAAATTCGTGCATTTTAGAGAGGAAAGTGCATTAAAATTCAAGTTTAAAGTGTTTAACAATTTACTTACGTCATGTACAATGGATGAATCATAAATTCTATGAAGTGAATAAGCTTGAGTGAAATGCGCCTCTTGCTAACCAAAGAGAACTCGGGCAGCCGCTCCATTATATTCTTCACAAAAGTCCAGCCTCCAGTGCTTAAAAGTGCCTCTACCAGTAAAAACTTTTGATTGTCCAGATACTAGATGAAGACACAAAAGTATCATAATTAGAAACAGCTAAACTCAATCTTCAATCTATGCATTTTTTTGTGCAATATTGTCTTACACGATCCTCTGAACTATTCATCTCGTCAGTTTCGTCAGTCTCCTTTTCCTTATTGATACATACGATCATTGATTTCCTAGCATATTCCCTAGCTTCTTGAAGGTCACGGTCCCACTCTTTGTGAATGACGCGATCATCCGGAGTGAGCTACAATATCAAACCATTTATTAGTGTATATAAATTTTAAAAACTGTCGATACAACACACTAAATAAATTGTAAACCTACCCACGAGTATATCCCGTCCAAGTCAATCACATCGTTTTGAAGGAGGAGGGCAATCATCACAAACAAAGAGTCCGGAGGTCTGTCCTGTCCTTGCAACTTAAATCCAATAATTTCGCACACGGTTTCCTGACTCGGTCGCAGACTCTGCAGAAGTGGAATGAAGAATTTGCAGTTGGGCTGACACTCAAATGCTTCCAAAACCAGGTCAATCACTCGATTCGGGTCGAGATTGAAGCGACCAACGAGACAGGGGATCACACGTGACATGTAGGACACTGAGTTTTGGGTGGCGGAATGACACAACTCAGCTACCAGCTTGGAATACCCTTCACTCTCCTCTCGGAATAAGTTAAACTTTTGCTGCTTGTAACTGCAAATTCAAAACAGATTAAATTAAATTTTTTGTGGCAAACAATAAATCAACTCCACCCACTCCATAATAATAAATATTGTTCTTCTTACTAAATGCGCGTTTTTGTTCGAATGACTTTGGTTGAAAACGCTTTCTTATTCGACACAGCTCCAGTGTCTTGTAAGCTCTCAATGTCCAGTCTCTCGAGGAGTAAAAACTGGAGGAAGTCACTGCAGGATCGTGCTAAACTCGTGAACCGTTCCCTTTCCTCCGATCTTGCGAGCTGCGTCTCCGTGTCCACGATGGAAATCATGTCCCCCAACAACGACGATAATTTCGGGTGCATTGCTGAAACATCGGCGAGCACAGGTACGGCCTTGTCCCTCTTTAACTCCCCTTTGCAGACTGCCTTCAGGAATTGGTAGATGACTCCTTTATACTCCTCCACTACAATAAAATAATACAAAATATTCAGAGAAAGTCACACGTAATTCAACATTTCATTACAGATCAGTTATGGAAATATTCACAGAAAATACGAAAAATAGTTCAAGATTGCAAACCTGTTGTGTCCATTAGACCGCCATCATCCACAACAACTCCATTCGTGCCTGACTGATGGTCCTTGGATTTATTGGAGGCATCTCTAGATTCCAGTTGCTTTGCGTACTTTTTAACCTCGCTTAAACTAACAAAACAAATCCACATGAGGAAAATTAAATCATTACGAAATAATGATAAAAATTATTGTAGCATGACACATGAGAAACAAAACTTACAAAACTTTCTTATTTCCACGATCCCAATCGGTCCAGAAATTTGAGCTAAGCCATTTTGGTTGTCCGACAATTGTTCGATTCTTCAACTGCGCTGTGATATTATCTAAAATGGAGGACCTTTCTACAGACACTGGGGCTTCCCCACGTCCTCGTTTCCGTGGTGGAGGCGACATCCCACCACTTGCCACAACTGATCACCTTCAGCCACTCAGACTAACTTTACTATCAACTATCTATTCCACCTCAACTAACAAACTGTGTAAAAACGAGCTTAACCTGAAACTGTAAACAGATAACTGCAACAAGTTGCAGATCACTGACAAAGCAACAAACTTTGTAAAGTGTGCGTATGCACTAATCCCTAACCTTATCGAAAAGAAATCACTGAAAATTAGTTACCGGAAGAACGAGTGACCACTAACCAAAAATGTTAATTATTATTTTGTTGTCGGCAAGTAAATACGCCACAACTCGGCAAAACCCAAACAAACATTGGTAGAGCAGTAGTAGCCGGAATAATCCTGATTTGAATCTCGCTCCCATCATCCGAGAAATGGGGCGTTGCAAGACCACGCACAAAAGTAAAACAAAGGCCCTACTTCTTATCGAAGCAATATATGAATATGGTCAAATGTCAAAGGTCAGGTTGGTGGTGGTGGCGGTATGATGTGTGATCCGTTAATGATATGCCAAAAATGAGAAATTAAATTATTTATTTATATATTTTATTTTGAAACATTCTTGGGTTCATTCCAACTTCCAACGCGGACCGGAGAATGATGTTTGGGGCGTTCCGCGTTCCCAAAGTGGCAAAAAGACAAAGATAAGGACTCGCTGAGGAATCGAATTCTAGTCCTCCTCAGAACTGGAGTCGGAACCGTCGGAACCGTGCCCGCCCTGTTAATCGGAAGAGAGATGATACTTACTTTGGCAGTGCATTTTCATATAAAAAAGAAAAATTGAACTTGGTACAACAGGTCCCCCCTCCTCCTTTCCTTTTTTACCTTCTTCCCCCAATTCTTGGACGGTTGGCACTTGTACTTCGCCTGGCCATGGCTTGTTGGGAAATTACTTGGGACGCAAGTGTTACCCGCACAATGGCATCCGGGAATACAGTTCTTCCCACCTGGGTAGCACTGGCCCTTGCCCTTCTTCTTCTTCCCATGACCCCCAGCGGCATTTTCCAGGAACATGCTGACCACCAAAACGCCTAGAACTAGGGCTAATGTGAGGGATACCTGAGATCGAGACATTATTGGGTGACGTTGGATGGGACCAGCAGAACTGACAATGTTTAGGTCGCCAACACTTTTGTACTACGATGAAATAGTCTTCGATGTGTACATATTATTACGTGAATCCCAATTACACAAGCCATGAAACAATGCTGGAAATGGTTATCAAAATTTTTATCACGAATTATATATTACATGCATCATGATTCATGAATATTCGTAGCAGATGCAATTTTATGGCATGGATATGATGTATCCGCTTCGACTCTCATAATTCTGGATTGGATACAAAAACTTTCTCTCATGTTCAGAATCAAGTGTGCTGTTCATACAGGGAAAGCTATAATTTAATGTGCTGGATTATACAATTATTCCAGTGCACACATCTAATTCATATTCAACTTTCTCATTACTCTGCACCTCTCTATAGAAGTGGATGTGAGATAGATTTAGAAAGCGAGGTTCCATGGTCATCAAGTGGCAAACGCCCGAGAGCATGAAATATGGACGGATGCGGATTTGCTCCAGTTTAAGTGCTGGGTTTGTTCTTGTTCAAAGGAATACTGAAGGAGAATAGAGAAAGGACAGGGGTACTTATATTCATCCGGCACCTTAAGTCATACTTAATACTTTGTACACCCACAATGCAACCTACAACCTACATACATAAACACATATCATCTTTCCCTGCATATGCCCCTGCCTTATATGCTTCAAGTGGGCTTGGCTTTGGCTTCACTTCACCCAAGGAAGGTATTGGGATTACGGTATAACATGGTCACTTGAATCCCTTCCTTCCGTTCTTCTCTTTTGGGTATATAATGTGCATGCATGAAAGTGTAATAAGTACACTCCTTTTACAGAGTAACAGTGTACTCTTGTTGTACATATGTGCATACACATCACCCTAATGCACATGCACGTTCATCATCCATACTCAAATTGAACCATTAACATCATTCATACAAAATTCCAATGCTCAATGTAAATATGAGAATGAGACGATATGTGCGCTTTAGGAGATTTTTGTCCAGCTTAAAAGATAAAGAGTGGAGTAATGAAGATATGAAATGAATGTTTGTGTATTAGATGTGTACCCTGCTCGTATTTATGGCTGCAATGTATAAAATGTGAATGCGGAGTGCTACACGACGAAAAGTGGAGAAAAGAGCTCTCACTCGTCTTCTTTCGTGTGTGTCTGCACTCTGCAAAAATATGTATGCTCATCACTCTGATGCGAACGGGTTAAAAAACAAGTTTAGTGCGCCCGTCTAGACAGCAGACGATGTTGTCGTGTAGCACGTACTTTTGTGTGCAAATATACATTCTCATCTCTCCGACAGTTACGCAAGGGATATTATAAAAAAAAGGAGTATCAGTCGTGGTGAATGCTAACACTAAACAAGTCACCTGCTGCTGATTAGAGATGTGTGTGGGGTAGCACAAACTTTTTTTTTGCAGAAAAAAATTCATCTCTTCTCTCTCTCTCTGCATCTCTGCAACTGGCTACACAGTAACGAAACGAGACGAGATGTAGGACGGACGCATAATACACAAACGAAGAGATCTCATTCTTCTTTATTTATTTGCCACACACATATTCACAACTCTTCAACATTTACATTCGACTTTGAGTATTTAGTATTGCACACATTCCCAACAAAACTCTCTCGCAAAAATGGCACTCGCTACGTAGCAGAGTCTTTCTCGCATGCACCAGGCGAGCGAGGTGAGAGGTGAAGGAGAGGGTTATCTTTGAGACTCCTCAAAGCAACCAAACCAAACCACGCTGCTGGAGAGAGCGAGTGCAGAGAGCATAAATATGATGAGTGCTTATCTCTAGCCGAAGGAGTCGAACGAGAGAGTATACCTTTGCGAATCCCTTGAGACTTGACAACTCTCGCCAAGAAGTGTTCCACTATTGTTCTACCTCCGACCTCCGACGAAATCATGATGGAGTGCACCGAAACAGTAGCGCCATCCTCAACGATTATATTCCAGGCGAGTTATCTTATTTTTTTGCAGAGATCCAATCCAGCACATTGGATGTTGGAATTATGCTAAATGTTGGCTTTTTATGTGTGCCACTCTTGCAGACTTCCATCGACCCGTTTATTCCTTTGTCGGGAATGTTCACCGGGTCGGAGAGCAGTGGGAGTAGTAGCAGCAGTAGTCTTGTGAATCTCCAGGGAACTTTGGAAGCTCCCCGTTCCTTATCGTCGTCATCATCCTCAGCACCTCCTTCACCCTCCCAAGCGATCCTTGGCACAGGAGGAGGAGGAGATATTTCGCCGGCGGTTCTTGTTGGCGATGGGAGGAGGGATTTCCCACTTGTAACTGGTAAGTCGGATTGGAAATATCGAGAGGATTGGAATTGTATGGATTAATAACGATCTTTTGTTCCTTGTGTCACACAGTGACTCGAAATGAAGTATTCGGAAGATATATTATCGCGACGGAAGACATCCCCGCCGGAACCGTTATCGTTTTGGAGCAACCTTTGGCATACGGACCTGACGGGGATGGCTGCGAAGGGTACGAAATCCCACTCTGCTTAGGATGTTGCATGATCATGAATGATGACAATGAGGACTTTCGCTGCTCCAAATGCCAGTGGCCAGTTTGCTCGGAGGAATGTGAAAAGGTATATGAGTCCGCCGGAGCCTTAATTTATGATCGATGAATGCGAGGAAATGTGGTGTAAAACCTTTGACATGATTTTGTAGCTTCCAGCACACGCTGACAACGAGTGCAAATTCTTTTCCGACCGGAACATCAGCTTTCCTCCCGACGTTCAGATTGCAACTTGCTACAAAGGGATTCAGCTGTTGCGTGCCCTCCTCGTCCAGAGCCACTTTCCAGAGAAGTGGAACGAGCTGATACAACTTCAAGACTGGACCGAGCTCAACTGTAAAACGAGGGACTTTGGTGGGCTGGACGAGTTTCGGAGGGACATTCTCAAATTGCCGGATGATGGATTTGCCACGCTTTGGAATAAAATGCTGGGGATTTTCAGTGTCAACAGTTTCTCGTTCATGATGAAGTGCGAGTCTGAAGATAGGAGTCCCTCGTAAGGCCCTTAAAACCATCACCGAAAGCACTATAAAATTAAGAATTAGTTTCTGAATTAAATTTACTCCTGTTTCCTCGTTTTTAGCTTTGGAGAGTTTGTATTTCTGACAACGAGTTTATTCAGTCACTCGTGCGCTGCGAACGCCAACTGGGCGATCGGCTGCTCGCCCCACTTCCTCATGCAAGTCCGCTCGACGGTGGACATCCGAAAGGGGGAAATGATCAGCGTCCCGTACACTTACGACCACGTCAACTTCGGCACGTACGGCCGCGTCATTCGCCAGCAGTCATTCAGTTGCAAGTGTGTTCGCTGTCTGGATCCCACGGAGCTGGGTACCTTCAACTCCGCCATCAAATGCTACAAGTGTCAGGGGGGCCCTGTCCTTCCCCTCAACCCGATTGACGTAAAGTCGGAGTGGAAGTGCAGCCACTGCCTCTCCCTCTTCCCGGGAGACTTGGTGAACCTCTTTGTGGAGGCGTTGGCGGACGAGGTGGAGAACTGCGAGGGTGTTGACGAGCTCGAGAAGTTTATTGAGACGCACAGGGACAAGACTCTGCATGAGAACCACTGGGTTCTCAACCTCGCCTCCAATTCCATTCTCTCCAATCTCGCCCACCAACTCCACACCCTCACCAAGGAGCAGCTCGACAGATTTCTGTCGCATTGCTTCTACGTTTTAGCAATTCTGGATGTGCTCGCGCCTGGAATCTCTCTTTTTCGAGGTAAAAAATCAAAATCTTAAAGTCTGGAGAAATCAAAAATTTCTCAATTTTTTGTTTCGATTGTTCTTTTCCTGAAGGAAATGTGCTTCTGCTCATCTCACGAGCACTTCTCACCAAGACTGAACTTTGTATTCGTCAAGGCCAACTTAGGGATAAGGGGCGTGTGGTGGAGGAGATGAAGGAGGTGTACAGTTACCAGAAGGCTGCTCTCCGCTTCTGGGAGGAGGACCACTCTTACCGACCACAAAATGAAACTTATGGACCTGAAGCGAAGGATCTCCTACAAGAAATGTCTCGTGTCAAGAACCAATATTTAGCTGAAGTTAAAGATTCTTAGAAAAAGTATCTCTCCGTTTTTGTGAAGCTAATTTTTTTATTATTTCTCTCAACTTTGCAAATTTGAAAAGAAACTGTGTATCAATTGAGATTAAATTTGGTATTTTTGGCATGCATTTAAATATAATGTACACGACTCATGTAAACTGTGAACTCATCTAACTTTGAAAGTCTTTTTTATACTTTGTTTCTTGTTCCGATTGCTTGTTTGCGTTGAGTTTATTTCCGTACGTCATTTTGAATTTAAGAGACTTTTCGCATGGATTAATAAAAACGTTAATCGAATTGATTTTTTTTGGATCGATCGCATTATTATTCATGTCAGCATTTGCCCATGCACGAACCACGAGAACTGACTCGCTTCGAAGTTCGACTCGAACCAGACGCAAACTCAGTGTTGGCGACACAAGTCTCGCTGTCGCTGCGAAATAGTCCCTGCAGATCCGTGTGGAATCCGTGGCTCTCGTGTAAGGAAATGGAGTTTTGCTGCCAGGTGCTCTCGTCGTTCGCCAGGATCCATTCGCTCTCCAAGATCTTTGCTCCAACCGCTCTGAAAACGGCCTCGACGTTGATGCAGTCTTTCGCAGAAGTCTCGAAAAATGAGATCTTCATGATGTCCGCTGTCATCTTAGACAATTTGGCACACAAGAAAGAATTAATGCAAAATATGACTTTTTAGGGCAAGGTCTTGAATGATTTTATTTAATACCTTCCCACATCTGGGATCTACTGCTCGAAAAGATTCTTGGTCCGACTTGTTTCCCACGAGAATCTTGACACTTTCTGAGGGCCCGTTTTTGCTTGCAAAGTTGACCCAACTTGCAACCGAGTGGAAGGAGTCGAGGTTGGTAATGTCGTAGACGAAAATGATGCCCTGGACGTCGCGCACACAAGCTGGAATTATGGAGCGATACGTTTCTTGTCCTGCGGTGTCCCACTGTTCACAAATTTGTTAAAAACAAAAGTGGATCGAATTAAATAATGCGTTATCTTTAGAACACGGGCAAAATGGGTTACATTACAATAATTAACTGCGCTGTGGATCCACCAATGCTGATCGTTTTCCGAACCAAATCGACCCCGGGGGTTGCATTCACGTTGTCGCTGTAAGTGTCATCCTTTATTACGAAAAAAGGACGAGAAAGTTTATAACTTGGAACATGCACTTGCCTCATTTTCGCCACAGAAATTGATTAAAAAGACTTACTGAGAACCGTCGAATAAGGGACGTTTTCCCGACACCTGGCTCGCCGAGGAGCACGATTTTGAAGGTGTAATCACTGAAAGTTAACGAGGATTACACGTAAAACTATATATACGCTAGACTATATTTCATATTCTGGAGAGTGGTACAACTAGTGTGGAGTTCTAACACAGATGCGCTAGGCAGGGAAGGACTCGAGAAAAAGGCTTGCGCTGGACTGGGGCTTTTTGGCGTGGTCGGACCCGGACCATTCCCTGAGCTTCTTCTCGAGCCTGGAAGTGATTTGTGCGGGCCGACTCCATACACTCGTCGAAGACTGTCCTCCTCTATTCTCTGGGCACAGCCCAAGGGACACCTACATATTTCACATCTTTGTAGTTGGTATATTTGTCATTTTTATAATTGATGCATTAAATCGTGATATGACATTCTTACTGGTTCATGCTCCTCCGGAGTATCTTCAGGATGCATTGCTTGTGAAACATGTGACCACACGCAGCCACCACGAAGAAGTCGCCGAATATTTCTGAGAAATGAGAGAAACAACCGAGGACGGTTAATTATCCGCTCATTAATTTCAATTTAAGCACCAATTCCTCGAAATCAAGAATAACATGTCGGATGTAATATTAAATACCTGGGTCGAAATACAGGCATAAAGGACACACCACGCTGTCCATGACCACTTGTCAAAATATAGAAGCTCCACCTTCAAATATTCTCAAATCAAAGGAAAATTAAGGAGACAGTTTATTAGCTTTGACCTCAATATATTTTTTAGTGCTTCGAAGCCTGGAGAAGTTTTAGAAGAACCACTTGAAATTGAACACTATTATCCGTCTCCAACACAATAAACGTCTCAACTACTGGAAGCCGAATACAATGGAACCTAGTTTGTCGTAGTGTGATTGTACCCGAGTGCCAAGTTCATTTCCGTGTTTTCCTCATCGAATGGACCAACAAAAGCAATGTGCTATAATTAGTGTCACCTGCATACTTACCATTATGAACGCTTATCGTTATGTTGTGTAAATGATTTATGACATGAAGTACGTTAGTAATATGCATTTTTGCCATATTAAAATGCTGAAGACAGTATACAAAATACATTGGTATAAGTACGTCATTTCTTAAATATGAGGTCAACAACGCAGTTAAGATTATAGGATTACGAAACGCATATGGACAATTGGCGAAGACAGCTTGAAGATCCCTTTTGTAATCCAGCAAAATCCTCTTAAGATTTTCCGAAGGTGGACGTTGGAGTGGAAAGCTGGAATGACATGTGGACAGAGAGTGACATCGCCAAACGTTTAAAGACCTGTTTGTTGTCCACATCCAAATCCAACCAAACCAACGGTATTCAAGGTAAGGTTTGAACGGATTGCGAGGACATTTTTGATAATTAAAGGGTTTCTTTAATTGTGTCGAGCTTTCGATGA